>JXTB01000055.1:1334902-1376444 GCA_002914805.1 Parasponia andersonii
TTACCGAATCAAAGAAATAGAAAAATAGTGGACCATTGAGAGAAGAGGCTTCTGAAATTCGTCAGTCAACTCGTGAGAGAAGAATACCGGCATGGCACTTGGATTATATCATTGAGAGCAATATTGCATACTACCTTCTAACAGAGGATGGAGAGCCAACAACTTTCCATGAGACTACCAAAAGCCCAGATGTATCCCTATGGATGACAATAATGCAAGAAGAGATTGAAACCCTTCATAAGAACAAGACATGGGATCTTGTTTCGCTACCACAAAGAAGGAAGGCTATTGGCAACAAATGGGTCTACATGATCAAGTGTGATAGCAATGATCAAGTGGAGCAGTATTGTGTGAGATTGGTGATAAAAGAATATGCTCAGAAAAAAGGTATTGACTTTAATGAAATATTTTCACTTGTAGTTCGATTGACAACAGTTAGAGTGGTTCTAGCGATGTGTACACGTTTGACCTATATCTAGCGCAGCTAGATGTGAAAACTGCTTTTCTTCATAGAGAACTTGAAGAAGAGATTTATATACTCCAACCAGAAGATTTTGCTGAAACAGGCAAGGAGAACTTGGTTTACAGGTTAAACAAATCTCTATACGGTCTCAAACAGGCGCCGAGGTATTGGTATAAGAGATTTGATTCCTTCATCATAAGCCTTGGGTATAACAAACTCAGTTCAGACCACTGCACATACTTTAGGAGGTTTGATGAAGATAGTGACTTCATTATCTTATTGTTGTACGTGGATGACACATTGGTAGCGGGCCCCAACAAAGGCAAAATCCAAGAATTAAAGGCACAATTAGCTAGGGAATTTGATATGAAGGACTTGGGACTAGCAAATAAGATTCTAGGGATACAAATTCACCGAGACAGAGGTAATAGGAAGATTCAGCTTTCTTAAAAGAATTATTTAAAGAAAATCTTGTACCGCTTCAATATGCAAGATTGTAAGTCGATTTCTACCCCACTTCCTGTTAACTTCAAGTTATCCTCCGGGATGTATTCTAGCAATGAAGCAGAGAGGATGGAAATGTCTCGAGTATCATATGCATCAGCAGTGAGAAGCCTAATGTTCACTATGATATGTACAAGATCAGACATTGCACAAGTAGTGGGAGTAGTTAGTCGATATATGGCGAATCCTGGTGGAAAGCATTGGAATACTATGAAGAGAATTCTAAGATATATCAAAGGAACCTCAGATGTTGTATTATGTTATGGAGGATCAGAATTTACTGTCAGAGGATATGTTGATTCAAATTTTGCAGGTGATCTTGACAAACGAAAATCTACTACAGGCTATGTGTTTACTCTTGTAGAAGGAGCTATAAGCTAGGTGTCGAAACTACAAACTGTTATGGCTTTATCTACAACAGAAGCAGAATACATGGCAGCTACACAGGCTTGTAAAGAGGATATTTGGATTCAAAGGTTATTGGAGGAGCTCAGGCACAACTAAGAAAAATTCCTCTATTTTGTGACAGTCAGAGTGCCTTGCACATTGTAAGGAATCTAGTCTTTCATTCCAGGACAAAGCACATTGGCGTTCAATATCACTTTGTTCGAGAAGTATTAGAAGATAGAAGTGTAGACATAAAGAAAATTCACACAAAGGAGAACCTAGCAGATACTTTAATCAAACTAATCAACACTGACAAGTTCCAATGGTGTAGATCCTTATATAGCCTAGCAGAAATATAAGCACCATGAAGAATTGACAAGGGAATAAAAGAGAGATTTATCAAGTACGAAGACATGATTAAAATCAAGTCTTCAAGTGGGAGAATGTTGAATAAATCAACAATTGTAGCTCACCAACCAGCCGCAATAGAAATAGTAGAAAAAGGCAGCCGTAATAGAAATAGTAAAAAGGGTAGCCGTAATCGGAATAGTAAAAAGGGCAGCCGCAATAGCAATAGTAAAAAGAGCAGCCGTAATAGCAATAGTAAAAGATAGTATTCATACCACCTTTCAAGTTCTATAAATACGGAGGGTTTCATCACTTGTTTTGTATTCCATTCTAAATCCTCTTCCTTTCTAAGAGAGAATTCAATCCTAAGAATTTCTCTTAGTGTCCCACTTGTTTTCTCCTAAATTATTTAGAGAGAGTGTTTTCTCCTATTTCAAGAGAGAGAGAGGTTCATTTATTCTCTCCTTGTATTTAGAGAGAAGTGAGTTGTAATCTCCTTTTCATAGTGAAATTCTTCACAGCTTTATTCGTGGATGTAGCCTAAATTAGGTGAACTACGTTAATTCTTTTGTGTGCCTTATTTTTTTCATTTTACCCAAATTTTCTCAACTCATATTTTAGCTACATATTATCGCTTCCGCAAAACCGATCTCCTAACATATTTGTCTTACCTAATTTTATCAATTTTAATTCCCTGAGATTGGCTTTATATAAATTAGTTTTTCAATTACGATCTTCACAAAATTATGTGCTCTCGAGTCTTGTGAACCGTTGGCCATCTTTAAAGTTTCTTTTTTTTTTTGGAGAGAGAGAGAGATATTAAAGCAATTAAGTTTTGGTTTTGTTCTATGTATTCAATGATAGTAAGGTTCATCTCTTAAAAATGATAATCAGGTTCCAATCCTCCACTCACAAATAAAAAAAGGGGGGGAAGAAGAAGTAAAATCTCGTAATTGGAAGCTGGCATTGAATTATATTGAACAGATACCTCTCGTATAACAAATCAAGTTGTACTGCATCATGCTAATCATTTAATATACAGTTGAGATGTCAAACAGGCTGCAATTCTCATTTGGCACGATGACATGGTAGGAAAAAATTTATGACGAGCACAGTACAGCACGAGATAATTTTAGGCCGTGCTAAGTACGATACGAGGTATTAAACTTTGCCAGACTTTAGGTTTTGGGTACTATGGACTTGCACAGCACAACACGACTTTAGGCACGACACGACTCTGGATACTTTAAAAAATATTTATTTTTATTTATTATTTTGTTTATATATGTAAATTTTGTATGTCTTTTTGGCTTTTTTCTTATTAATAAACTCACTTTTTTAATTTTTTTCTTTAAAAAATATTTTTTCATTAATTAAATAATTTAAAAAATTCATAAATTATTAACGGTCACAATAATTTGACAAGTCAACCTAAGATGGACATAAAAGTACACTAGTACATTTGGCACACTACGATTGGCATAATAAGAGCCTAGTACAAGCATGAGTACGATACGAGCACGGCATGAGATATGTCTGTGCTTGTGGGCCGTGTCGGGTCTAAAGTTTTGATACCTAGGCCTGCACAAGCATAGCACGATGTTTTGTTAGGCCATGCTAAGTATGACACGAAACACAAGCGAACTTACCTTTTATGGGCTGGACCAGCACGACACGACCTATTTGATATCTCTAATGTAAAAACTCAAATTTATCAAGAGTATTCTAGTCTTTTTCTTTTCAAAAAAGACTAAATAAATAAATAAATATATAATATTTTAATTAAATGGTGGGACCCACTTTTGTTTTTTAAATACACCTTTTTTCCTTAATTCTCTCTCTACCCGACAACTCTCTCTTTCTTTCTTTCTTTTTCTTTTTCCTTTTCCTTTTCTTTTTCTCCTTTTTTCTTCTTTCTTCTTTCTTCTTTTTCTTGTTCTTCTTCATAAACTTAAAAAAAAAAAAAAAAAAACAACCACCATCACAGACAGCAAGCTGAAGCTTCTCCTCCACGACCGGCGTCGACCTTTCCGGTAAATTAGCTCCGGTAAGCCGATTTCTATGTTTATTTCGGTGTTTTACAAATAAAATTTTGGCATAAATAAAATTATTTTTGTGATGTTATTTTTATGGCCATAAAAATTTTATGAGGTGGAAGAAAAGATTGAACCATTAATGAATATGGTGGCATTATGTTAAAATGATATCCGATTAGAAAGAAATATTAAATTGAAAAATGTGATATTTTTCTAATTCAGGAAGAAAAGTGATATTTTTGTAAAACTAAATAGTTTTTTTACTAGAATTTATTACTATTCAGATTCGGGCCTTAAGCTGAGCTTTGAAAACTGCCATTTTCTAAAATATTTATGCGAAAATGACACTTTTACAAATAATCAGCATAGTCAATATTTTTTCCAAATATTTTCGAAAGCGACATTTTTTTAAATAATTATGTGATAACCATATTTTCTGAAATATTTCAGAAAACTGATATTTATTTAAATAAACAACAAAGATGATATTTTTCTAAATACTTTGAAAAATAGATATTTTCAAATTAATTCCGAAAAGAAACCTTTTTGTAATTCTCGGATTTAGAGCCTGTTCAATGCTCGGAATCTCGAAATTGATTTTTGATTTTAAATTTGGATTTAATGAAGTCGAGAAACAAATTTTGGTATATAATATCACTATATTTCGAAATGGCACAAATTCTTAGACTTGTGAATAGTCTCATTTTGCAAACCGTAGGTCCGGGTCCGGTCCGCACCCGAATTAGTCAAAGTATATGTCTAACCTAGCATTTTTGGGTGCTCTGAATTCAGTAGTGAGGTCTGTTTCATGATCTAAAGCTCCGATTGAAAATCGAGTTTTCAAACCTATCGACCAAAAGCTCGAAAATGATGCCCAACCTTCCAAATGACGCCAAACTTTCTCCATAGCTCCGTAGCACTATTTGGATACTTAATTGAGGTAGGAGTTTAATTACCTAGTTTTATACATGATTTAATTTAAAATTTACATTATGACTATGTTGTGAAAAATCGTGAATTAAATAATATTTTAATGAACTTTTAGAAAATCTTGGATTATTCTGGAATTGGACTGTGTGACTTCTATAATGTTTAGAAAATCGTGATCTTGGGTGATTTAGCATATTTCCTACCTAAGGTATATTAAATTCTAGAATAATATTAAGCGGAGTTTTAAAGTATTGTTTGATTATGTTCTATATGGTTATTATTATTATTATTATTATTATTATTATTATTATTATTATCTTGTTACATATTGTACATACCATAGGATTACATATGAAATACATCTTAGGCATCACAGTGTTGTAGTAGGCAGACTAGTACACCCGCCTTCGGTGAGAGCCCGTAAACCCGCACAGGGTTTTTCTGATTATTCCCATTCGGTAGGTGCAAGCATTCAGTTGCCCCTCCAGTTCGGTAGGCTAGACACATGGGTGTCCCTACAGTTTTCGGGGATAGTTATCAGATAGAGAGTACTTAGTACACGTAGTACAAGTTACTCTAGTTTGTGATGAGAGGGTGTGAGCTCATGGGATACTTTCATTTATGATATGTACAAATGTGTATTTCTGGTTTTAGTTTTGAATATGCTACTACTTTGGATATTAATTATTTTATACCTGGTTTATAAATAGATTTTGCAAAAAGTATTAACCATACAAGTTTGGTAAAATTTGTTACAATAAAAAAAAAAAGTAATTGAATTTCTATTGAGCATTTACATGCTCACCCCCTACTTCCTCCCTTTTTTCAGATGTCAA
Source organism: Parasponia andersonii (assembly GCA_002914805.1). Lineage (NCBI taxonomy): Eukaryota > Viridiplantae > Streptophyta > Magnoliopsida > Rosales > Cannabaceae > Trema > Trema andersonii. The sequence goes on from JXTB01000055.1 coordinate 1,340,407, forward strand.
TTTATTTTGTGTAATTATTCTGGTGGCCTGGCAAGCATACTTAACATATACTTGTAGTTCCAATCCTCTTTATTGGTTGGTTTATACTCTGGATTAATTACCATTTTCTAAGTCAAAATTTATTTAGCCGATAATAATATATTTACTCAGTAGATGCATAAGGATGATTTTTGTTATTAAATCGTGTACTTAGAAAAAAAAATAATTTTATGTAAATTATTTGAACATTAGGCCTAGGGTTTTAATTTGAATTGTTTTATTAAACTTTATGAATTAATAAAATTTTTTAAATTAGTTAATTAAGATTTTCTCTCATCTTAAAATGAAATATTTACTTGGAAATTTAAAACTAGTAGATAATATCATAATTTTTTCTGATTTTGTCCAATCTTGTAATTTACTTACTTTTAAGGACTAAACTTAAATTTCAAGTATTTAAATTTTTCTGAAATTTTTGAAACTACTATTCATCATTATTTTTACTTAAAATTACTAAAAGTCACAACCTTAGATTTTCGGTCATGATAGTTTTGGTATCAGAGCTTCTAGCTTTAGATCCGTTTGGGATCTTGCCTGTGATATTTTGATGTTTGAAAAGGATTTAGAAAACTGTTTGACAAATATCTCACACATTACTTAGGAATTGGCTAAATAGGTTATTTTTGCTCCGATTCATTATGAACCCTTCGTCCACCTCTTTAGAGTGGAACTCTATATCCTTGGAATAATTATAATCATGAAATTCTAGTCTAAGAAATGTCGGGATTGACACGAGACTAGTGAATTCTATTCCTGTCAAAATTCCTAAATTCAATTAAAATATTAATTCTTGTACTCATATGTTTATTATGGTGACAAGTTATATTAACCTCATAGGTTCTAAGATAGCAATTATGTGTCTTGTATCTTGGTTGACATGACTTTATATTGTTTGTGCTTGTGGGATTGTGATTTGAATTTCTTAGAAATTGTTTGAATTTGTCTAACCAATTTGAGTATCTGGTAGTATGTTTTTGTAATTTCCTATCATGCATTAGTTAGACTTGTTAGTAAACATGACATGCTTGTTTTCATTCATGGACTAATTTAATAATATGAACTTGGTTAAAAAAATTAGTTTTACTAACATGTATGGAACTTTGTATAAATGGAGAAATTTTATGTTTTAAAAACTTAGTTTGGAAGTTTTATAAAATCTTGTCGTTATGACTTCATGTGCCTTGTTGTTTGGATATGTTTATTCTTCCAAACTTCTCCATTATATATATATATATATATATATATATGATTTATTTTATTGAGATATATACATGAATTTAGCATTTATTGGATTATTAAATCTTTATCGGTTAATAGATGTTTGTTGATTAGTTAGGACAAGTTGGATTAACTTTATCTTGTTAGTCTCAATGGGAAAATTGAGTACTTATGTGGTTGATTTGATTTGATATCCTAAGTTTTCAAAATTCCTAGTATTGGAGACTTAGGATGACACTTTATTTGAGTTTTTTAAATATATATATATATATATATATATATATATATATATTTGGTTTTAAGTACCTAAGTCTTGGAGAGACTTAAATGGTGTAAAACGGCATATTATATATTTTGTTTAAATTCCATTTAAACTTTTTAATCCATGGAGTTTCTGCATGTTATAAATTGGTTGGCTATTTAAAATGGTTATTCTCTATAAATTTGTTTTACAAGTTGAGTGAGGTTCAAAATATATATATATATATATATATATATATATATATATATATATATATATATATATATACCTGACACACTCTATCATTTTTTAAAATGCTTTATAGGTTCTTATTATTAAAATGCCTTTCGAAATTATTTAATAAAAATTGTCAAAGTGTGGTATTTTAAAGTTATAAAACTTAAAGAAAGCCTTGCTAATGTATTATCTATTTTTTTTAAGAACTATGGAAAATTATTTACATAACGTGGTTTACCAATAAAAAGAAAATATGATTTTGAATCTCTTAGAGAGATATGTTTGAAAACTACAGAAAAGTTTTGGAAATTTTAAGAAAATTTCTATTATATTTAACTATAATTTAAAAGAAATTGACATGTCTTAAGTGCTTGATAGTTTAACTATATATCAAAAAATATATATTCTTCTTATTGTACTTACTTAGCTTAGTAAGTGGAATTAGTGTGTTAGATACAAAATTGATTGACTGATGATGACAAAGAATTAATCTTGAGTCTGTTAAGAGTTATTGAACTTTTGCTGTTATATTTTAAAAAAATATACTTGAAGTTCAAGTTTATTTTACCTATGGCCAAGGTAAAACTTTATAATGAACTGGTATAGTATTCTTGTATGCCCCAAAATATTTTGTCGCATGTTTTCAAAAATATTTTTGAAAAATTATTTATGATTTTTAAAACGAAATGAGGTTAGATGGAAGACAGGTGTCGCTTCGGAGATAGCCTATTCTATTGGAACCTTACTTCTGGGGCATTGTAGTTTTGTTAATATTTTATTTGCATATTGGGTATTGAGTCATTTCTATATGACTTTCCCTTGTACCAAAGAATCAGAAAGTATTTGGAGGTAAGCAACGATCTAGATTATTGTTATAATCCTATATTAGACAAAGAGACTTGGAGAACCTCTAGATTTAATTATAGTATGGGTTATTATTATATGATATTACCTTAGATAAAAGACTTGGGGAGTCTTTGGACTATATTGTTTTGTGGATACTTGCATTTTATATACATGGACTATAGTGGTCCTATTGACATTTGTTGTACTAAGTACTTCTGTGTTTTTCACTCATGGTAATTCTAGTCTTGTTCTTAACTAGAAATATCTTATGTATATGATTGTTACTTGCTCGTATGAGGAACAGTAAATGACTTATGTCATTGTACTCTTATTGTCATTTTTGATCTCTAAAATTCATTTATTTTGGGTGGTGTAACATAAGTATATTTGTTTTCAATTTGAAATTTTGTTGAGTACAATCTTGTGTGAATGAAGATATTGTTTGAGTTTTTGGACTCAAAGATTGTTTATGCCCAAATTTAGCATTAGACTAATAGAATTGTCCCAGTGTGTTATTGATCTGATATTATCTAGAAACGATATTATATGTACCTACCATTTGATCTGCTACTCTGGTTGGGTACCTAACAATCAGTGCTCAGTTTATAAGAGTCTTGTACTTTCGACTACTAATCTTTATTGTCGTTACTACTTTTATGACTAATTACTAACTCGAGGTCATTGTCGCCAATCTCTTGAATTGGAATCTCATTGTCTACTCGTGAACTATCTTATGATTCCATATATTTCTTTGTGTACATTCCTATCTCATACTCTTGTATGGTATCGATGCGTCAACGATATTCAATGGTAGATGAGAAATGTTTATTTCACACTTCTCGATTTACCAAGTGTTTGGCTCGGTACTAATTAATTTTGTGATTAATTATTCACCCTCATTCCAATGGCTATTCTAAGCGATACTACTCACACATCTTGTTTTTTATTTCAATTTCGGGACGAAATTCTTTTAAGGAGGAAATGATGTAAAAATCCAAATTTGTCAAGGGTATTCTAGTCTTTTTCTTATAAAAAAACTAATTAAATAAATAAAATATATAATATTTTAATTAAGTGGTGGGACCCACTTTTGATTTTTAAATACACATTTTTCCCTTAATTCTCTCTCTACCCGACAACTCTCTCTTTCTTTCTTTCTTTTTCTTTTCTTTTTCTCCTTCTTTCTTCTTTTTTCTTCTTCTTCTTCTTCTTCTTCTTTGCAAACTTAAAAAAAAAAAAAAAAAAAAAAACAGCCACCATCACAAACGGCAAACTGAAACACTCTCCCCCACGACCGACGTTGACCATTTCCGACAAATTAGCTCCGGTAAGCCGATTTCTAAGTTTATTTCGGCATTTTACAAATAAATTTGTGGCATAAATACAATTATTTTTGTGATGTTATTTTTATGGCCGTAAAAATTTTATGAGGTGGAAGAAAAGATTGAATCAATAATGAATATGGTATCATTATGTTAAAATGATATCCGGTTAGAAAGAAATCTTGAATTGAAAAATGTGATATTTTTCTTATTCAGGAAGAAAAGTGATATTTTTGTAAAACTAAATAGTGTTGGACTAGAGTCTAACATATTTATGCGAAAATGACATTTTTACAAATAATAAGCAAAGTTGATATTATTTTCAAATATTTTCGAAAGTGACATTTTTTAAAATAATTATGTGATAATGATGTTTTCTAAAATATTTAAGAAAAGTGATATTTATTTAAATAAACAACAAAGATGATATTTTTCTAAATACTTTGACATTTTTCAAATTAATTCCCAAAAAATAATTTTTGTAATTCTCGGATTTAGAGCCTATTCAACGTTCAGAATCTCGAAATTGATTTTTGATTTTAAATTTGGATTTAATAAGGTCGAGAAACGAATTTTGATATATAATATCACTATGTTTCGAAATGGCACAAATTCTGAAGCTCGTGAGTAGTCTCACTCAAACTATATGTCTAACCTAGCATTTTTGGGTGCTCTGAATTAAGTGGTGAGGTCTGTTTCACGATCTGAAGCTCCGATTGAAAATTGAGTTTTCAAACCTATCAATCAAAGGCTCACAAATTATGTCTGACCTTCCAAATGATACTCAAATGACGCCAAACTTTCTCCATAGCTCCGTAGCACTATTTGGATACTCAATTGAGATAGGAGTTTAATTACCTAGTTTTATACATAATTTAATTTAAAATTTACATTATGACTATGTTGTGAAAAATCGTGAATTAAACAATATTTTAATGAACTGTTAGAAAATCTTGGATTATTCTGGAATTGAACTGTGTGGCTTCTATACATGTTTATAAAATTTATAAAATCATGATCTTAGGTGAATTAGCAGATTTCCTATCTAAGGTATATTAAATTCTAGAATAATATCAAGCGGAATTTTAAAGCATTGTTTGGTTATATTCTGCATGGTTATTACTATTATTATTATTATTATATATCTTGTTACATATTGTACATACCATAGGATCACACATGAGATACATTTTAGGTATCACAGTGTTGTAGTAAGCGGACTAGTACACCCGCATTCGGTGAGAGCCCATAAATCCGTGCGGGATTTTTCTGATTATTCACATTCGGTAGGTGTAAGCATTCAATTGCCCCTCCGATTCGGTATGCTAGACACATGGGAGTCCTTACAGTTTTCGGGGATAGTTATCAGGTAGAGAGTACTTAGTACACATAGTACAAGTTACTCTAGTTTGTGATGAGAGGGTGTGAGTTCATGGGATGCTTACATTTATAATATATATAAATGCATATTTCTGGTTTTGCTTTTGAATATGTAACTACTTTGGATATTAATTATTTTATATCTGGTTTATAAATGGATTTTGGAAAAGGTATTAACCATGCAGGTTTGGTAAAATTTGTAATAATAAAAAAAGTAATTGAATTTCTACTGAGCATTTACATGCTCACCCCCTACTTCCTCCTCTCTTCAGGTGTTGATTTATTTTGTGTAATTATTCTAATGACGTGGCAAGTATGCTTAGCATATGCTTGTAGTTCCAATCTTTTTCATTGGTTAGTTTGTACTCTATATCAATTACCATTTTCTAAGTCAAATTTATTTAGCTAATAGTAATATATTTACTCAGTAGATGTATGAGAATGATTTTTGTTATTAAATCGAATATTTAGAAAATAAATAATTTTATGTAAATTATTTGAACATTGAGCCTAGGGTATTAATTTGAACTATTTTATTAAACTTCATGAATTAATAAAAGTTTTTAAACTAGTTAATTAGGATTTTCTCTCATCTTAAAATGAAAAATTTACTTGGAAATTTAAAACTGGTAAATAATATCATAATTTTTTTTATTTTGTCCAATCTCAATCTTGTAATTTACTTACTTTAAAAGACTAGACTTAAATTTCAAGTACTTAAATTTTTCTGAAATTTTAAAAACTACTATTCATCACTATTTTCACTTAAAACTACTAAAAATCATAATTTTAAATTTTCGGTCGTGACATCTAATATAAAGTACGTATCTAATTTAACTACATCCTTAGAGATTTTGCATTATGACTTAAAAATACCAAATATGTTTCGATCGTTACTATTTGTGTAGTTGCTCCTTTTCTATTTGGAGATCTAGATATACTTTATTTCCTTTTTTCTTTTTTTTTTTCTTACAATGTTTTTTATAATTAATCTGCATATAAAAACAATCCAAAAGAAATATCTTTCTTTGAATAAAGACTGGGAATTTTATTAATCAGGATTCAGTATTGGGAAAATCCCTCAGTACATAATCCCTCACACAAGGAGGTATTGTATTAAACCAGACACTTTCATTTCTAGAAACAATACTAAAATGGGCTAAGTTATGAGCGAGACTGTTTCCCTACTGACGAATAAAATGAACACTTGTTAGAAGACAACACTATCTCTCTAGAATTCTCTAGAGATATATGCACATTAAGAAGTTTATGGAAGTTTCAAGAATGACTTGCAGTCTGTAATCTTCCAATGTCGACAGGAGAGCTTATATGACTAGAATATTCTTGAGCTAATTAATATATATATATATATATATATATATCATATATTAGGAAGCCTACAGAAGCTTCACTTACAACTTGTACAAGTCCATAAGTGGCAGCTGACATACTAGAGAATTCTAGTAATTGACAGGTAGTTGATAAATAGCCAACCCTACCTATTATATAAAGGGACTTAGGGTCCTGTATGATATGTATAATATGTATGGCATGAAAAAAAAACAAGAGAGAGAAAAAAAAGAATAATGTATGCATGTGTGCTACGAGAAAGTCATATATATATATTATATATGAGAAAATGAAATATGTGAGAGTATAAAGTGTACGAGTGAATTGTAAAGAGAGTTGATGAAAGTAAAGTAAATTGTGAGGTTGTGTAATATTGTCTAAATAGCTAGTGTTGATTAAGGTATTATGTTCTTGTTAAGAGTGTGACTAAGTTTTGGTTGTCATTGTAATTACTCTTTATTATAATAAAAGTAATTACATTTTTTTACCACATGTTGTGCCTAATAAATGAATGATACGCATAACAAGTGGTATCAGAGAGGGTTGATTATGGGCTAACCTGAGTAATAATTTTGTTGAAGTATTCATGTGTGGTAAAGTATGGGGAGCTTATTTTTAAAATCAAGCTAGCTTAGCATTGTTAAATTTTAGCAGAGCCACAATAAGTGACCTTCAAATGGTCAATGAATTTAAAAATTTTAATAATCAGAATTACAATATGTGGTTGATGTATATGGAAACTTATCTCCAAGACTCATGGGAGATCATTGGTAGCAAGATTGCGTAGTCAACAAATGCTAAGGCTCCAAAAAAGTGGAAGGTCAAAGCCAGCAAGGCAATGTTTACAATCAAAACCACAGTAGAGCTAGAAAGAGTCGAGCACATCTAAGAAACAAAGATATTGAAGGATGCATGGGACACGTTTATGACACAATTCTCGAAAAAGAATGATACGAGGTTATAAATTCTCAAGAATGAACTCCTCTTTATCATGCAACATGACAAGACTAAAATCTCTTTGTCATAAAAAAATCTCTGTATTAGATTCTATTACTAGTATGTCGAAGTCTAGAATCCGTAGAATAATTATTTGTTAAGGCCAGAGTATAGAAGCTTTATTACTGCAGTATAATACTGGTCAAAACAACATTCTCTTGTAGAATTAGAGAATTTGCTAGCCGACTAAGAAGTAATGGCTAAGCAAACATCTGGAGCCTCACTAAAAGGTGACGAAGAAGCACCCTTTAGCAATCATAAGAAAGATCGGCATAGACAAAATGGCAATAAAGGCTCATGACGAGATGATGATAGAGATGGTCATGGTGGAAGTTTGCATTCAGGGGGAAGCTCAGAAGAACAACAACAAAGGAGGCTAGCATAAGCCAAATAGAAGGTCTAAATGGAAATGCTATAATTGTGGAAAAAAAAAGGCCACATCGCCAAAAATTTTTGGTATAAGAAGAATACAGTAGAGAGCAATGCAGCTACCTAAAGAGACGAACGAAAGAGCGATGATAAGTGGGATGTCAGAGCATCTTTCGTTGTTGAAGAAGAAGAATTAGCACTTATAGCTACGGTTCCTAAAGAATAGACTACGATAAAGATAGGATAATCAATTCAGAATGCTCAAACCACATGACAGGCGACAAAGAAAAATTACAAAACATGACAGAGATCGAACGGTGGTTACGGCCAACAGTTCAAGATTACCGATTGTCCACATCGGTAGGATAATAATCATGCCTTGATTCAGCTCGAACCAAGTACCCCTTCAAGATGTCTATTACGTGCTTAGAGTGAAGAAAAATCTGTTGTCAGTGGCACAATTAACGACATTAGGTAATTACGTCCTATTTGGACCACGTGACATTAAGCTATATCAAGATGTTAAGATTTCTGGAACTCTTACGATGGAAGAATGATGGTTAGAGTCAGTCTACATAATGTCAGTAGAATCTACATGCGTAGACAAGGCGTGGAAGAACAACACCAAATTTATGGTATGCAAGATTAGGATATATAAGTTATCACAAACTGAAGGTGACGATGAAGATGACTATGCTCAAGGGTCTTCCTCAACTCGGCGTTAAAATAGAAACCGTTTGTGTCGGCTGCCAATATGGTAAGGCGCATCAGTAACAGTCCGAAGATTCCAAGTTCAAAGCGAAAGCACCACTGGAACTAGTCCATTCTGATGTTTTTAGACATGCACAACACGGTTACATTCATCGACGACTTGTCGAAGTACGTTGGCTTTTCTTTATGAAAGAAAATCCAAAATGCTTGCAAAATTTAAGAAGTTTAAAGAAATGGTGGAAGGGGAAATCGGCAAGAAGATTCAACACTTATACACAGACAATGGCAAAGAACACATGTTAGATGAATTTTCGCAGTATTTATGAGAATACCATATATGCCACTAATTTACATGTGCAAATACACCATAGTAAAACGACGTAACAGAGAGGAAGAATCGACATCTCGCTGAGACAAATCGAAGCATGCTACAGGCAAAGAATGTGCCTTGTAGATTTTGGGCCGAATGTATGAAAACAGTCACTCACGTAATTTACAGACTTCTACAGGCAAAATTGAAATTTGTTTCAATCTTTGAGAAACTGTGGGGGTACTAAACCTACAGTTGGCCATTTTTGAGCTTTTGGTTATTTGTACTATATGTTTGTACCAAGCCACTCTACATAGCAAGTTCGACAAAAAAGCGATCCAGTGTATCTTTCTTAGATACAATAACCAAAGAAAAGGGTAGAGATATTGCGATCTTTCTGGTGGTCGATGCTACACTTCGAGAAATGTAATATTTGATGAGGCATCATCATGGTGGTCACCACAAAAGGAGGAGTTACTGGATTCGAAAGAAATAGAAGATCAATTGCAACAGAATATGGGGGAGCATATTGTTGAGATGCGATCAAGTCCCAGAGCAGCTAAGGAAGAACAAAATTAAGAAGACGATGTGTATCAAATGCTGTCGAAAGATGTTAGACCAGGACAAGAAGCAGAGGTTAGATCAAGTCAAGAAGAAGAGGTGAATCCATAGTCACAACTTACAAGGTCAACGAGAATACAGAGGTCAAATCCAAAGTACGCTAATGTAGCGATAATAGAATGAGAACTTGAGATGCGTCAAGTCAGAACTAAAGATCAAGTAGAAAATTTATTCACGAAAGGGCTGAACACTACAATGACTTGAAAGCTCAGAGAACAGCTCAATATGAATCAGAAGAAGAATATGGACGAGTCGGTGTTGAAGGGGAGTGTTATAAGTCACCACTGCCTCTCTAGAATTCTCTAGAGATATATTCACATCAAGAAGCTTATGGAAGTTTCAAGAATGACTTGCAGTCTATAATCTTTCTAAATTGGCAAGAGAGCTTATTATATGACTAGAATATACTGGAGCTATTTAATACATATATTATAATATGCTGGGAAGCCTATAGAAGCTTTACAAACATCTTGTACAAGTCAACAATTGGCATACTAGAATTCTAGTAATTGATAGATAATTGATAAATAACTAACCCTACCTATTATATAAAAGGACTTGGGGTCCCGTAAGATATGTATAGTACGAAAAAAAAAACAAAAGAAAGAAAAGAAAAGAAAAGTGTGTGCATGTGTGCTACGAGAAAGTCATATATATATTAAACATGAGAAAATGAAATATGTGAGAGTGTAAAGTGTACGGGTGAATTGTGAACAAAATGGGAGTTGGTAAGAGTAAAGTAAACTATGGGGTTGTGTAATAGTGTCCGAAATAATGAATGTTGATTAAGTTATTATGTCCTTGTTAAGAGTGTGTCTAAGTTTTGGCAATCATTGTAATTACTCTTTGTTATAATAAAAGTAATTACGTTACTTTTATCACAACTAGTGTGTTCTACATGTAACAACACTAACATCACTTAACAAATCCGGCAAATCATTAACATCAATCATAATAGAACTCTCATCGGAGAAAGGAGAAAAACTCTCGGCGAAACAAAACTGAAGACCTCTCTTAGCGCCATACATTCAACTAAACAACACCCATAAGAACAGGCCAACATTCTCAACAGAGCTACTTCTCTATTGTGGTTACAAACTACAGCACCAATGCCAATAAAAGGGGATCCAAGATCAGGAACAGAAACGTCTACATCCAGCTATAGCTTTCTAGGGTCCGGTGGTTTCCAATGAATAGCGTTGTTGACATTAGCAATATTAGTTCCCAACACAGAGCTCGAAACATGGTTTCGATACTCATTCCACCAGGATGAAGCAGCTTCCAAAATTGAGATTAGGTCTCTCATCTTATCCTCATGAACATTTTAGTTTCTATTATACCAAACATGCCAGAGAGTAATACACCAAAGTTCAAAATCTTCCTTGCTCAGATTCTGGCACATAAAAAAAAGCTCGTCTGTAAAACATAGACTTCGGAATCCAGTAGCAACTCCCTTCCCAAACAACCATAACACGTGGTCACAGTAAACTAATGCAGTAAGAGATAGTCTAGTCCATTATTATCACGACTGGTAATCCAAATCTGTGATTTTTAGTAATTTTAAGTGAAGATATAATAAAATATTAATTTTTTCAAAATTCAGGAGAAATTAAATATTAGAAAAATTCGTTTTGTTCCTTATGTCATTATGAGTTTCATATCCATTTCAAACTCGTATTAGTTTGTAATTATTTAAGAAAAATCTTTAGGTTATTATGAGTTCCATATCTATTTCAAACTCGTATTAGTTTGTAATTATTTAAGAAAAATGTTTGTTAAAGTTTAAAAAAATTTCCAACTATCTCATTTGGTTACTTATTAAGAAAACATAATATTGATAAATAAATTCAACTAAAAACTTTAGTCTAAGATCCAAAATAATTTATATCAAATTATTTATAGTTTCAAATTCTCAAATTCACTACAAAACCATCCTCAGACATCCACTTAGTAGATTTACTACTTTTGAGTAAATAATTGAACAAGAAAAGAAGGACAATAGAATATGAATACCCACCAGAATTTAAAAGTAGAATTGCAAGTACAAGCTATGCAGCTTGTCTGACCACTGGGATTATAACCTCTAATACACAAATACCTGAAAATGAAAAAAGTAGGAGGTGAGTATTCACATACTCAGTAGTAATTCAATTACTCTATTAAATGAATACAATTTTACCAAACTTGCATGGTTAATACATTTTCCAAAATTCATTTATAAACTAGGTATATAAAACAATTGGTATCAAAATAATTACATATTCAAAACCAAAACCAAATCCACATAATTGTATATATCATAAACTAACCAAGTATATGAGTGAGCTCTTATCCTCCCATCACGGCCCTGTAATACCTCTGTAGCAGAGGTATCTAGGATTCTGACACTACCCGTAGGTATATCAATCAACAACCTACGCATGGTTCTAGGTCTTTCACCTAGTACTGCAGCAATTCGATAACGATCTAAACTACCATGATGCAATAACGAAACTCAAATGTATGATCCTATGGTAGTACAATACGCAACCGTTCATAATAACCATGCATCTAAGAATCAAATTATGCTTTAAAATTCAACTCGGCATTATTCTAGGATTTATTGTAATATGGGCAACTCTCCACTGTATTACCCCATAATCACAATTTAAGGAAAATATGTATATAAAATCCATAGTCCAATTCCAGCATAATCCAATGTATTTACATAACTTTACTAAATCATCATGTGAACCACGATTTTTCATAAATCAATTATAATGTAATTATAAATCCAAAACAAGTATAAAATTAGATAATTAAATCTCTATTTTAATATCGTAGTAATACCAGACCAATGACGCTCGAAGAAACTCTCGTTAGTCACTTGAGTGTTTGAACGGCCGCTTCGGAATCTAGGTAAGTCCACTTGAATAAATGATTTTTCTACCGGAGCCTCAGATAGAGAAACAAAGGTTACCATTGAATTCAGAGCACCTAAAAATACTAGGTTGCATGTATTCTTTGTCGAAAATGGGTCCTCATGTAGGATTCGACCCATGGCACACAGAACGACTCTATTCACGAACTATTTTCTTGATTTTCGTGTCATCTCAGAATATAGTAATATTTTATATCAAAATTCATCTCTCGATCTTCTTGAATCCAAATTCGAAATTGGAATTAAGTTTCGAAATCCTGAACGTTAAATAGGTTTAAAAATCCAAAAATTACAAAATATCACTTTTTAAAGTAATTAGAAAAATGTCCACTTTTTTATTTTAAAATTTAACGTGCTTCCGGATATCGATTTAATACCAAAATGTCATATTTGCTATTATTTTAGACTCCTCTTTTAATTCATGTGATCATTATGGATTAAATAATTACTTTGTAAAAATAATTATGAAAATATTATTTTTAGAATTATTTAAAAAAATACCACATTTCTATTCAAGAATTATTAGATTTCGTTTCCACGCTAAATTACTGTAATCATTCATGTCTTAATCTCATCTTTTATCTCATAAAAGTTTCACAAGGAAAATAAATTATTTAGAAAAATAATTACGAAAAGTTCTCCTTTTTTATCCAAATTTTCTAACTATCAGAAATTTAATTCCTCATAATCAATTATCATTTTGTATAATTTAAATCTTTTAACAATTTTACTAATCATCACTAACAATTCATATGCTAATCCAAATATTTGAGAAATATCAAAATCAAATTTTTTGAAAAATCGATCGGACAAATTCAGAGCTTACTTGCCTGAAGTTAGTGGCCGAAAATTGACTGATTAGTCTTAAAAAGAGTTCCTCGTCCTCCCGTAATAGCTAATGGTGGCGTTTGGCAGCTGAAGTCGCCAAGAACAGATGTAGCTGCTGCGAATTCCAGAGCTCCTCCACGTGGCTAGGCGGCGCAAACAGTGGCGGTGACCGGCAGCGTGCCTTCGTCGGTGAGTGGCAAAGCTGCTTGGGTAGCGTGTCAGCAAGGAGGACAGGCGGTGTGCTCACGGTGGCTGTTGGCAGAGCTTGAGCTCTCTAATGGCACGGGGACTCCAAGTGAAAAGAAAGAGGAAATGGGGTCCTTAAATACAATTTTGAGGAACTGTAGATCCCAATAAAATATTTAAGATAATTTAGTTTTATATTTCGAAAAATTAGAATTACAACAATGCCATTGTATTGTAAATTACTTGTTTATCCCTTTTGAAAGTCAGATTTTTACAATTATGGCAAAAACGGAGGAAATAGAGAGATGTCTTCTATGGAGATTAATTAAACAAAGTTGGAAGAATATCATGATAAAGCCTCCAGATAAAAATCTTTACCTTGTTAGGTATAGTCAGATTCCACATAAACCCTCACCACAATCTCAGTATCCCGTCATTCGAAACACCAGCTTTTAAAAGAAATATCTTTTTGATATATTAAATTATTATCAAATATTGAAGGGCAACATTATTAATGGGCGACTGAATCATCTACCAAAAATGTGAAATATTCTTCGTCAGTTAAATGTTCCTGTGACCCTTTCCTGAACTGGACAGGATAGAGTACAAGCTACTTAAATAGATTAATGAAAAAATCTATTAAATAATAGTAGCATAGTACATGGCATCCTTTTATCTGTGTTGTAATATATATTTTGTAATATAATAAATGAAATTATAAAAGTATTCATTAATTAATTTGGGTTTAGGTTAAATGTTGACTCATTTGTGTTCTCAAGAATTACACAGTTTTTTCTCGTATATGTTGCCATTCTCTGTCAAAATTCGTCTGGTCAAAATTTATGTTTGTGTTTAAAAGGCATGATCACCTTATAAAATAAATCGTTTGGGTCCTTTGAGACAAGTTTCGGACTTTCCGGCAGCAACGGGAGGGGGCGCATGGCGATGCCGTTCACAACGTCTAGATTCCATTACAAATAAACAGTGGTTTTGGTCTTTTGAAATCCCATAGAAAATTGTAAGGGTAAATAGAAAATTGTAAGGGTAAATTGGTCTTTTGACCTAAAAAAATGAATTTTGACTGATTTGGGTCTAGGTTCATATAGGCAAAAATGTAAGAAAAATTTTTAAATTGGGGTCAAAATGTAATTATTCAAGAGTATTTTTGAGAAGATTTTCAGAAAATTGGGTCCAAGTGCAAATAAGCAAAAAAGTGCCCAATTAATCAGAAGTTGACATGTAGCACTACCGTTACGCAAATTTGCCCATAAATCCCCGCATTTTCCCATTCTTTTTCAATTTGGTCCCCGGAGCAAACTCAAAATCCGAAATCTGGCAAAGCTCTATTGAGCAACCTCCGGCCATCGTTGCCCCATGCCACCGACTGGCGTTGATGCCCAACTGCCGAACGAAGCTCCCGCCGCTAGAACCAGCCCTGTCGGTGCCGCCGATCGCAGGAAAAACACAGAAAATGCCGCGGCTTCTTTTCCTCGCCAGAGCCAATTCCGGCCACCGTTTGCCGCGAAACTAGTCGCCGTGGACTCGTCTCCTCACGGGTAATCTGATGGTAGGTACCTCGTGTCTTAATTTTTGCTCTGTTTGATTTTAATTTCATTAGACAGTTTTGTGTGAAATTGGTTTTAAAATTGACATTTCGATCGGACCGTTAGACTTTAAAACTGATATCATTTTTGGAATCTACGTTGAAAATGGTGAAAAACGAGATATATATTAACTATGTTCCAAAACGAGTCCGAAAAACGAAATCGGACGTCTCAGATTTGCCTCGATTTGTGTGTCGTGGGGTCCGCATCCAAATTTTACAAATTATATGTCTAACCTAGAGTTTTTGAGTGCTCTGAATTCAGTGGTGAAGTCCGTTGCATGATTTGAAGCTCCGTTTGAAAATTAGGTTTTCAAACCAAGGAACCAAAGTTTTGAAAACGACGTCCACTCTTCCAAACGACGCCAAACTTTCTCCATAGCCTTGTAACACTAGTTGGACACTCGATAGAGGTAGGGATTCGATTACTTGATTCTAAAATTAATTTATTTTATGAATTTTATATATTTTCAATAAATATAGAATTTCGTGAAATAATTTATAAAAGTTGTGTTTATATCCATTTTTGAACTGATTTAAGATATAAATTGCCTGCGAGACACATCACACTAGTTGGCGGGTCATATATACTGTTTTGGATTGATTTCTGCAAGAAATTGGATTTTAGGGTTTTGATAGAAAATAGCTGTTGTAATGCCGAAATTTTTAGAAAATCCAAAATGGTTTGAGAACTCAATTTTGAGGACTGGAAGTGATTTGATTAAAGAATACTTCATGGTTATTTTAAGATTTTGTGGAAATGGTGCATATCCTTATTCTGTCATTTATAAAAGGTTTGTATACATTCACACATTTACAATACCCTACATTAGGTGATCGGACTTACAATGCCCCACATCGGGTGATCGGACTTACGATGCCCACATCAGGTGATCGGATTTACGATGCCCCATATCGGGTGATCGGACTTATGATGCCCACATCGGGTGATCGGACTTACGATGCCCCACATCGGGTGATCAGACTTACGGCGCCTCTTTAGGTGGCTCGGACTTACGAGTGATCCATTAGGATACTTCGGACATTATGATTGTATACATAGATATATATTGGCTTGAATGGATATCTATTAGTTTTGATGGATGTTATAATGGTTTGAAATGTTTGAGCCATTGGACTATGATTTCTACTTGAGTTTTGTGAACTGTTTTGAATGGAATACTGACCATGTAGGACCTTCAACATGAGTATAGTTTATATATATGTAAGAACTTGTAATTGATTCTGTATTGGGCATTAGCTCACCCTTTCTTCCCTTCATATGGCACTCAGTGTAATTTGGATCAGAAGAGTTAAATCGAGGCATTTGCAGAATAACTAGTTTATTTATATTTTGGTAATTTCCTACGAGACTAGTGAAATATTTAAATTTGAGAAGGAATTTGGATTTCATTAAACTTCATAAATTAGAATATGAAATCTGGACACGGTTTATATTACTTATGTCTGAGTTTGAGTGTGAGATGATTTGTGATGTACGACTATTAAAATAATTGTTTTATTTACGGTCTATGTTCAATGAGTGACGCATAACTGTGGGATTTTATTTTCAATTAAATATTTTGTTGAGGCCAGTTTTGAAAAGTTAGAGACCATGGGCAAAATTTTGAATGAATTGAATCTTTTTATTTAGTTCTTTTGCTATTTCAAATTTATGAAATACCTATTCTGCCATTGACCCCGGCCTCGGGTCATGACAGAAAATTTGGTATCAGACCAAGGTTTTAATTTAAAATACTTAGAGTGTGTCACTCATTAAACTAGATTGGACATTTCTTTTACATAGGTCGTATAAAATCATCATCTTACTAATACATTGGACATATTGAAATAAAGATCAAGAAAATGTCTCTAAGAAGAAGAGTGCCTCAACCTAAGAGAGAATAAGATACTCCTCCACAGCAAGACCCTCCTACTTTTAATATTGTTGATGCTCTTCAACAAGCTATGCAGAGGATACCTGGTCTTATGACAAGGCCAATTGCTGAAAATGACCGATCTAAAAGCTTCAAGGATTTAACTAAGATGAACCCACCGAACTTTTATGCCGAACACGATCCCGCAGCTGCACTGAGATGGCTTAAGGAAGTTTAGAAGAAATTTGATACCTTGGCAGCACCAGCAGAGTTTAGAGTGGGCTTTACAATGTACTTGCTTCAGGATGCGGCTGATCATTGGTGAAACACTATTAAGTTAACTCATGATACTACCATTATGACTTAGGAATAGTTTGATGAACTATTCAGAGGACAGTATGCCAATGACGACCATGTTAATGAGATGTGAAACAATACAATATCTTATGCCAAGGTAATATGACTATTGATGAATACTATGCGAGGTTTGTGGAACTCTTCCGGTATGCTCATACATCAGGAAACCATTTGAGACTGCAAATGGTTCATTTTAAAACTAACTTAAGGCCAGAGATTTGCATCAGACTAGAGCCATTTCCAATTACTAACCTTATTGAGGCTTATGGTATAGCTCAGAGAATTAAAGCTACGTTGATTGGTGATAGAGGAACTACGGGTGGATATAAGGGAAAAGGTACAGACCGAAAAATGAAAAAGGGATGATGGCAAGGACAGGGCTCACAGAGCAGTGGACGCAGTGGCAGTTTTGTTTCAATAGGAAGTGAGAATTTTACTCTGTATTCCTACCACTACTGTGGTCAATAGGGCCATTTTAGAAGAAATTGCCCCCAATTTTTGCAGACTCTTTCACCGACCACCAGTAGACCATAGGGGAGTCAAGCAATTTCAATACCCATCCCTAGTCAGCAAACTAGGCCTGCTCATTTCTAGAGCTCAGCTCTGACTTTTAACTCTCCTATTCAGCACCAATATCATCCTCAGGGTTCTACCTTCACCACAGGATGCTAGATACCTCAAGTATCTGGAACACAAGGAGGTTATGGACAGTCTAGTACTCCTGGGACTAGTAGTAGTCATTCGGGCAGAGGCAGAGGAAACAAAGGAAAAGGGAAAGCTCAAACCTATGTAGTCACCGAGACAGAGGGATATGACCAGCCTAGAACTAGAGTGGTTAATGGTATGATCTTACTTTATCATTCCTGGGCACATGTGTTATTTGATACCGGTGAATCACATTCCTTTATATCTGTGTCGTTTGCTAATATGTTGGGTTTAAAATTTGAAATCTTTGATCCTATTTTGAATCTTGATACTCCTTTGGGAAATGTTAATGATGTGTCTACTATATGCAACTCTTGTTCTATCGTCATTGATAGATGTGAGTAATTAGTTAATTTGATTGTGATACTTATGAACCAATTTGATGTGATTCTTGGTATGGACTGGTTGTCCAAATATAGAGTAATAATGGATTGTCATAGAAGAAAGGTAACTCTTCATACTGAAGATGGTTATTTAGTTGTGTATCAAGCTGGTTTGAATCCAATAAGCCTCAGTCCTCTCTTGAGAGCAAGTATTAGTGGGAGAAAGAAATTGGAATGTTATAGAAGCATATTCACCATTGATAGAGAAATAGGAACTGCTAATAAATACCCATGGATATCAGTGGTTAGTGAATTTCCTGATGTCTTTTCAGAGGATTTACCTAGATTACCACCTGATAGAGAGGTTGAATTCTGTATCGACTTAGTTCTAGAACTCAACCAGTTTCTATTCTTACTTATCGAATGGCCCCTGCGGAGATGACTGAATTAAGGGAACAACTAGATGACCTATTGTTAAAAGGGTTCATCAGAAGTAATACCTCACCTTGGGGTGCTCCAGTTCTTTTTGCTGAGAAAGCTGATGGTACACTCAAACTTTGTGTGGACTACAGATTGCTAAACCAGCTTACAATAAAGAATAAATATCCTTTGCCAAGAATTGATGAGTTGTTTGACCAACTCGGTGGATCTAAATTCTTTTTAAAGATAGACCTGAGATCTGGGTATCACCAACTAAAGATTCGTAAAGAAGATATACCAAAAACTGCACTCATGACTCGATATAGTCATTTTGAGTTTCTGGTTATGCCTTTCAGGTTGACGAATGCACCTACAGTGTTCATGGACCTTATGAACAGAATCTTCAGGCCTTATTTGGATAGATTCATGATTGTTTTTATTGACGACATTTTGATTTAGTCTAAGGCTCAGGAAAAATATGCTAAACATTTAAAAACCGTGCTTCAGACTTTGAGAGATCATCAGTTATATGCCAAGAGATCAAAATATGATTTCTGGACGACAGAAGTTAAATTCTTGGGCCATGTGATTTCTCAAAATGGTATCTCAGTTGATCTGTCTAAGATAGAGTCTATTTTAGGATGGGAAAGGTCGAAAAATGTTACTGAGGTGCGGATTTTACTTGGTTTAGCTGGTTATTATCGTCGTTTTGTGGAAAACTTCTCAAGTATTGCTTTGCCTTTAACCAAGTTAACGAGGAAAGATATCGAGTTTGCTTGGAATGACGAGTATGAAACATCATTCATAAAATTAGAGGAAAAACTAACAACCGCACCTATTCTGATTGTTTCTGACAGTAGTGAACCATATGTGGTGTACACAGATACTTTTGGTCTAGGATTAGGATGTATTTTAATACAAAATGGCTGGGTTGTAGCTTATGCTTCTCGTTAATTGAAACTTCATGAAAAGAACTATCCTGCTCATGATCTAGAATTGGCGGCTGTAATATTTGATGTCAAGATTTAGAGATGTTACTTGTATGGTGTTAAGTTTGATATTTACTCCGATCACAAGAGTTTGAAATATCTCTTCAGTCAATGAGACTTGAATTTGAGACAGAGGAGATGGATTGAATATATAGAAGATTATGATTTCAATCTTCAGTATCATCCTAGAAAGGCAAATGTGGTAGCAGATACCTTGAGCTGTAAATCTCATGGTATACTTGCTTCTTTGATACTTGAAGAGTGGAAAAATTCAGTCACTATTGGTGATTATAATTTGGAGTATTCAGAGAGAAATAATATTGCTTGTGTTAGCAATGTAGTGGCTACTCCTTCACTTCTTCAGATAGCTCAACAAAGTCAATGGCAAGATCAAGAATTAAAGAAAATTTGGAACCAACTTCAGAATGGTGAACAACTAGATAGTTGGAGTACTAATAGAGAAGGATTTGTACTATTCAATGGAAAATTAGTTATAGCTAATAATCCATACCTTCGAGAGACTATCTTGACTGAAGCTCGCAAGTCTAAGTTTGCAGTACATCCTGGTAGTACTAAGATGTACCATGACTTAAAGAGACAGTATTGGTGGAAATGCATGAAACGAAATGTAGCTACTTTTGTAGCTAAGTATATAATCTGTCAACAAGTAAAAGCAGAACATCAAAGACCAGCTGGATTACTTCAGCCATTGCCTATTCCAGAATGGAAATGGGATCAAATCTCTATGGATTTTATAACGGGATTGCCGAGAACTCAAAGGAAAAATGATGCAATTTGGGTAATTGTTGATTGAATGACTAAAACTGCTCATTTTATATTGATTCGAATTGATTTTTCTCTCAACAGAGTTAGTCGTCTTTATGTGGATCACATTGTTCGTTTACATGGAGTGCTTTCTAGCATAGTTTCTGATAGAGATTCAAGATTTAGATCCAAGTTCTGGAGAGCTACAAAAAGCTTTGGGAACAGAATTAAATCTTAGTACAGCTCATTACTCACAAATAGATGGCCAATCTGAGAGAACAATTCAAACTCTAGAGGATATGCTTTGCTCATGTATACTGGATTTTGGTGGAAGCTGGGATGATCATTTATCATTAGTGGAGTTTGCATACAACAGCAGCTACCAAACCAGTCTAGGAGTGGCTCCGTATAAGGTATTATATGGTAGACCATGTAGGTCGCCCTTATATTGGGCTGACGTAGAGGATCGAGTTACTCTTAGGCCAGGATTATATAAGAGACTACTGATAAAATCAACATGATAAGAGAAAGACTTATGGTTGTTCAAAGTCGTCAAAAGAGTTATGTAGATCCCTTGAGACGAGAAGTAGAGTTTGACGTTAGTGACCAAGTGTTTCTAAAGGTTACACCGAGGTGCGGAGTTACTAGATTTAGAGTTAAAGGAAAGTTAGCTCCAAGATATATTGGGTCATTTATGATTACTGCAAGAATTAGGCCAGTAGCATATCGATTGGACTTACCACCACAATTAGGCCATGTACACAATGTCTTTCATGTTTTAATGCTAAGGAAATATGTTCCTGACCCATCTCATGTAATTCAATACGTAGAGATACCAATTCAAGAGGATGCTACTTATGAAGAGCAACCAATTCGAATAATGGGAAGAGAACTCAAAGTACTTCGCAATAGAGAAATTCCACTTGTCAAAATTCTTTGGAATCACCATAAGGAAGAGAAAGCCACTTGGAACTCGAGACAGAGATGTATGAAAAATACTCTCACTTGTTTAATTTTCAACTTGAAGTTGTACTTTGAGTGTATGCCTTGTACTTGAATTTCGGGACAAAATTCATTTAAGGAGGGAAGCATGTGAAATCCCGTAGAAAATTGTAAGGGCAAATTGGTCTTTTGACCTTAAAAAAATGAATTTGAACGGATTTGGGTCTAGGTTCATTTGGGCAAAAATATAAGAAAAGTTTGAAAATTAGGATCAAAATGTAATTATTCAAGGGTATTTTTGAGAAGATTTTTAAAAAACTGGGCCCAAGTGAAAATAAGCAAAATAGTGCACAATTAACCAGAAGTTGACACGTGGTACTACAGTTACGAAAATTTGCTCATAAATCCCCGTATTTTCCCATTCTTTTACAATTTGGTTCCCAGAGCAAACCCAAAATCCGAAATCCGGCAAAGTTCCATTGAGCTATCTCCAGCCATCGTTGCCCCGCACCACTGACCGGTGTCGACGTCCAGCTACCGAACGAAGCTCCCGCCGCCAAACCAACCCCGTCGGAGCAGCCGATCGCCAGAAAAATGTAGAAAATATTGCGGCCTCTTTTCCTCGCCAGAGCCGATTCTGGCCACCGTTCGCCACGAAACAGGTCACTGTGGACTCGTCTCCTCACGAAAAATCTGATGGTAGGTACCTCGTGTCTCAATCTTTGCTCTGTTTGATTTTAATTTCGTTGGACAGATTTATGTATAATTGGTTTTGAAATTGACTTTTCGATCGGACCGATAGATTTTAAAACTGATATTATTTTTGGAATCTACGTTGAAAATGGTGAAAAATGAGATATATATTGACTATGTTCCAAAACCGATCCAAAAAACAAAATCAGACAGCTCAGATTTGCCTCGATTTGGGTGTCGTGGAACCTGTATCCAAATTTGAAAAATTATATGTCTAACTTAGAGTTTTTGGGTGCTCTAAATTCAGTGGTGAAGTCCGTTGCATGATTTGAAGCTCCGTTTGAAAATCAGGTTTTCAAACCAAGGAACCAAAGTTTCGAAAACGACGTTCGCTCTTCCAAACAACACTCAAACGACGCCAAACTTTCTCCATAGCCTTGTAACACTAGTTGGACACTCGATAGAGGTATGGATTCGATTACTTGATTCTAAAATTAATTAAATTTATGAATTTTACATATTTTCAATAAATATAGAATTTTGTGAAATAATTTATAAAAATTGTGTTTATATCCATTTTTAAACTGATTTGAGATATAAATTGTATGGGAGACACGTCACACTGGTTGGCGGGTCATATATACTATTTTGGATTGATTTCTGTAGGAAATTGGATTTTAGGGTTTTGATAGAACATAGCTGTTATAATGCCGAAATTTTTAGAAAATCCAAAATAGTTTGAGAACTCAGTTTTGAGGACTGGAAGTGATTTGATTAAATAATAATGCATGGTTATTTTGAGATTTTATGGAAATAGTGCATATCCTTATTGTGTCATTTATAAAATATTTTCATATATTCACACATTTATGAAGCCCTACATCGGGTGATCAGACTTACAATACCCCACATCGGGTGATCGAACTTATGATAACCTACATCGGGTGATCGGACTTACAATGCCCACATCGAGTGATCGGACTTACGATACCCATATCGGGTGATCGGACTTACGGTGCCCCACATCGGGTGATCGGACTTACGGCGCTTCTTTAGGTAGCTCGGACTTACGAGTGATCCATTAGGACACTTCGGACATCATAATTGCATACATTGATATATGTTGGCTTGAATGGATATGTACTGGTTTTGATGGATGTTACAATGGTTTGAAATATTTGAACTATTGGACTATGATTTCTACTTGAGTTTTGTGAACTGTTTTGAATGGAATACTGACCATGCAGGACCTTCAACATGAGTATATTTTATATATATGTAAGTACTTGTAATTGATTCTCTACTGGGCATTAGCTCACCCTTTCTTCCCTTCAGGTGGCACTCAGTGTAATTTGGATCAGAAGAGTTAAATCGAGGCATTTGCAGAACAACTAGTTTATTTATATATTAGTAATTTCTTATAAGACTTGTGAAATATTTAAATTTGAGTAAGAATTTGGATTTCATTAAACTTTATAAATTAGAATATGAAATCTGGACATTGTTTGTATTACTTATGTCTGAGTTTGAGTGTGAGATGATTTGTAATGTACGACTATTAAAACAGTTGTTTTATTTATAGTCTATGTTTAATGAGTGATGCATAATTATGGAATTTTATTTTTAATTAAATATTTTTTTAGGCTAGTATTGAAAGGTTAGAGACTCGGGAGAAAAATTTTGAATGAACTGAATCTTTTTATTTAGTTCTTTTTGGTATTTCAAATTTATGGAATACCTATTCTGCCATTGACCCGGACTTATGATCGTGACAAATAGCTAGATAGAATAATATATGTCATCAGATTTTCTCTCTTTTCTTTTTTAGTAAAAGAAATTTCATTCCAATCCATAACCAATTTACAAAGATAAAATCACAAAAACACGCTAACACTAAATAATTGATTAAACCATTGAGTCTTACTGATAAATAAGAATGAAAAAAATAGAACACAATTTAATAAGAAGAATATCTTAGTGCTCCGATATCATAGATACATCTTTCACTCTTTCAAAATATTCTCCACCAGTAAGTTCTTTCGTATATAATGAGTTAATTTGTCTGACTGGTGTGAAAATAAATATTTCGCAAATATCAATTTTGGACTCGATAAATTTTTCTATATTTAGATCGTACGATCAAAATTATCAAATCTAGAAGAAAACAATAAAAAAAAAATACACAAAAATCAACAAATTCAAACAGATTTAGAATTAGATGGGAGAAAACATCTATATATCTAAATATAAGAGAATAAATATCTTAAATGTATGAAAGAATTGTATAAATAAATAAAAACAAAAAGGAAGAATAGAGAGTTGAGGGCAACTATAGGATTTTTAGCATATATGTCATTTGTGTTCTATAAATGAATAATTGATATTTATATAAAAGAGAGCTTTTTTATGCTTCTAATTTTTTTTAATAATATAAAGATAGTAAATCATGAAATCCATATTTGATTTAAGAGTTAAGATAGACACCAAAATATTACATTTAAAATTTAGTGGTTAAAAATGAATATCACATTATATGGTGTAAGATTTTGGTATAATTTTTTAGTATCCCTAGTATTACTTCTAATTTAATTAAATACAATTACCAATAAATAAATGAGGATACTTTGAAATATGTTCTCCTCATAGAGATAATCTATTCCAACATTTGAATTATTAATGCAATTATGCAAATATTCTTAATAAGGAAACCCTGGACAGTGGAGATTTGTTGAAGAAAATCAAATTAATTGTGTAGATATTATTAAATAAGAGAGTAGATTCTGTCATTTCCTTTTACTTATTACCATTGAACAATATTTCATATTTTATTAGAACAGCTGGTTTATGTAAATACATAATTTGTTCATCTTTCTTGAATCAATATTACCAGGCAACCCATTTCCTTTTTTCATCAATTTTTTCTTTCGAAAAATTCGTTATCTATTTATAATATTATATACGTACATTAATATCCAGCATACCTTGAAATTTAAATAATTCCCAGGATGCAATTTCTTAACTATTACTACTTCACAATTATTCTCTCTTCCTCCATAATTAATCTCATCCTTTTCTTGAGTACTACTACTTCAGCTGCTCGCTATATTAATAATAGTGATGCAACAAAATATAGTGAATTAGGAGATTATCCTAATTTTTCAAAGACCATCAGGGTGGACAAGTCAGGCCGAGGAAATTTCACTACTGTTCAGAAGGCTATTGATTCCATACCCAAAAATAACTCATTTTGGGTTCGTATCCATGTTAAGGCCGGTTTGTACTTGTACGTAAGAAATAATAAATATTAGATCTTTCACATGCATTGAATTGTTTTTTTTTTTTCTAAAGGTAGGCCTATGATTAAAAACACTACATATAATATTATATATATATATATATATATATTTGAATTATACAGTCCAACTACGTATTTAACAAAAATACATTAACAACGTCATGTGGATGTATATTTTTTTCGGCCATGTGAATAATTTTCACAGATTTTATTTTCTTTTATCTAAAAGTTTTTTTTCTTTTAAATTTAATTTATTTTGTGGCGGTAACTTTTTGGTTATAAATAATCGTAATTTTATTTTTTTAAGTTATTAATTAATATGCAATCAATTTATAATAAGCTAACGATTCATTTTGTTAGCTTATTTTATATGCACGATAGAGTATAATATAGTAACATATTGTTAAGTGAGGAATATTAGATTATTTTAAACGTGGTTTATTTTTTATACGGGGCTAGAGCAAGAATTTTATCTCTCTCTAATTCATAAGGAGTACTAGGATTAATATATTTAATATATGCTCGATTTCTTTCTAATTATGGTTGCAGTGAAAAAGTAGTGATCGAAAAAGAGAAACGAAACATCTTTCTTGAAGGAGAAAGTAGCAGAAAGACGATTATTTCATGGGGAGATAGTGGCAGTATCACTAAAAGCCCTACGTTTACCATGTTTGCTGATAATTTTGTGGCAAGCAAAATAGCATTCAAGGTTATATAAATTTTATACAAATTAGTATACATGGAGATTAATCAATTAATCTTTCATTTTGATATATGATCTGTGACTATATATATATATATAATTTTTCCCCCTAAATATATACGGAGAGGTAATTATTAAAGAATCAAAAAGAATAATTACAAAGTTCTCATTATCTCATATAGTAACACAAACACAAAAATCTTCTGAATAATCACAAGTTCATATATAGTGACACAAAACTAAAAACTAATCAATGAAACCTATAATAAAGTAAGTAATCCTACAAATATACAACACGTTGTCGCATTCCGCCATATTTATCTCTTCTCCAAATTAGAGAGATTTTTAGGAGAGAATTTTACACTCAAATAGTTGATTATTTATATAGTGTACAACTAAAATCTTCTCCCCTTGTTACCAAACAAGATATCAAGTTGTGCTATCATTGCTCTCTTGACCCTTTTACCTAGATAATAGAGCTCTCATTTCCATTTTTCGATGCTTCCCTCAACCAAACATTCCTTATTTAGAGAGAGCAAGACTTAAGCTTGCTTTTATCATATACGCTGATCAGTTACTTTCCAAGCACAAACAATTCCATCCTTTTTATTTGAAATTGTTCTCTTTTTTTAATTTGTTTAGAATATACAGAATTATTGTATATATGACAACATATATTTCAAAAGATCATCAAGATTATCGTGCATGTTATCAATATTTCTGTAAAATTGATTATCAATATTATTTCTTTTGTTTAATATTGCACAGAATCATTACAACCATGTTAAAGCAGTCGATAAGGGAAAAACAATTACATGGGCACCGGCGGCTATTATTGCAGCAGACAAAGTGAGTTTTTATGCGTGCGCTTTCATTGGAGTACAAGACACGTTGTTTGATGCCAGAGGCCGTCACTACTTTGAATATTGCTATATTGAAGGTGCATTAGACTTCATCTTTGGCGATGGCCAGTCCTATTATGAGGTAAGAAAAAAATAAATAAATAAATAAAAAGGCTAATCTTATTTTTACTACCTAAATAATAACCACAATCATATTCTATTGGTTCTTAATTAACTTAATGTCTTAAACTTAGTCAATGAACTATGATTTTGTTTCAATTTAGTAGGTGAATTTTCAACTATCACATTATTGTGTTACTCTGAATTATGAATTATGTTCTATTGTATCATTTTTAACTCTTAGTTTATAATAGGATTATTGTTCAAACTAAGAACAGAGACAAAAACTATATTTTAGGATAGTAGAAAGAGTGTGATATTTGAAGGATCGTATACCAAATTCAAACCAAAACATAATTTAGGAACTCAATTTAAGACATTTTGCAAGTCAAAGACCCAAAAAATATTTGAGTTATTTCCCCCTAACGAAAAATAAATTTACCCCAAAAAAATAATTGTATTATTTCTTATAGTTAAGGAAATTCCTGTGTTATAGTAAAAATTATTAAAGTAGATAGTGATCAAATGTTTTTATA
This sequence comes from Parasponia andersonii, assembly GCA_002914805.1. Taxonomy (NCBI): domain Eukaryota; kingdom Viridiplantae; phylum Streptophyta; class Magnoliopsida; order Rosales; family Cannabaceae; genus Trema; species Trema andersonii. Next base: position 1,368,151 of record JXTB01000055.1, read on the forward strand.
AAAATCCGTCACAACCGATATAGTTTTCTTAAAAATTAAATAAATAAGGGCTTTTTAGCCAAATGGCTGAATTTTAAATCATAATTTGCAAAATGATCATTTTTCAAATACCGTTAAAAAAAGGTGAAATTTTGAAAAATATTTTTAAAAAATAGCCATTTTCGTATTTAATATATCAAAATACATTGATTTATTTTTGAAAACTGATTTATTTTTTAAAAAAATTAATTATTTATAAAAAAAATTGATTTATTTTATAAAAAGTAAATCAACTAAATAATAATCATTTATTAAAATAAAATTATAAACGGTCATTTATTAAATAAGTATAAAAAACAGTCATTTTTAAATTGATATTAAAAAACAGGATATCTCTTATAAATACTCAGTAATAAGGGCTCACGGCCCGAGCATCATACATTCACAAAATATGTGCACATTTTTTTTAGGATGACCATATTGATTAAAAAAAAAAAGGAAAAAAAAAACAGAGATCATAGCAATAGGTATTACAACATTAATAATTAATTAACAACAAATTTTATTTAATAGGTTTAAGTGCATTGGGAATTCTAGCAACCATAGGACTTTGACACTAAATCTAATTTTTCTCTCATCACTCGTGTTACACCGATATTCATATATATATATATATATATATATAGCTATTGAGTACTGACTTTCGTTGTCTGATATAACATTGTTTTTATTGGAAGAGATGCAAGTTAAACGTAACGACTAGGCTTTTGGGTCCCGGCAGGCATAAGGGTTATATAACAGCTCAAGGGCGAGAAAGCGCGGAAGAAAGTAGCGGTTTTGTATTCCGTTTCAACAGCATCATTGGATTTGGGACAGGTCCTACGTTTTTAGGAAGGGCATACAGAAATCATTCTAGGGTATTTTTTTACAAGACTTATATGGACAATAATATTACACCCGAGGGTTGGTCCGCCTGGAAAAACGTTGGTCATGAGTAAGTTCCTTAGTATTATATATTTTCATTCATAAATTTTAAAAAAAAAATCAATTAATCGATTAATATAAATTAATTGGGAAAAATTAGGTGAAATAAATCATTTTAATAATGTGTTTTAAACAATAGACCCCTTTTTAAAAATTATGCTAAATACTCCTTGTAATGATAGTTCAACGAGCGAGCATGTCTAACGTAGATGAGTTTTAAAATGGGTCTTTTTTCTAAAATACACTATTAAAATTGTCTATTTTGTAAAAGAACCTCATTTATTGTTATCTAATTACTATAATGTTTTGATTATATTTTAATAGGGAGTCGATTACTTACGCAGAGGAGGGGTGTATTGGACCTGGATCAAACAAATCTAGACGTGTAAACTGGGAGAAGACATTATCAACTGACGAAAGGAATCTATTGATAAATATCAATAATTTCATAAACGGCGATGGATGGATGCAAAAACAACCATTGAAACCACTGACAAATAATGTTACTATTTGATCAGATAATTATATATGTTTGTTATTTAGGGATACTAAAAATTTGCAAAAAAAAAAAATTATTTACACCAGTTGATATGTCCTCTTTCTTAACGAGACTTTATTTTAAAATATGATCATATTATTTAAAAATGTGTTCTTGAAAATTATGGCATATAATAATCTTGTATATTAAGTTTTTTATACAAGTTTTTGGTGTCCCTAGTAAATCTAATCAAATTATAGCGTACAACTATAATAAAATGAATATCTATTTTGCAATAAATTAAATATATATTTGCTATACCTTAATACCCTTTCTCTCTTCACAACAAATACCTAAAATATGTCATTCAACAATATAGATTTTTGTGATAGCTAAAAGTCTTAGCTGTAGCATGTTGTTTAGTCTCGTGAAATTTCAAAATGAAGCGGCCAAATTATAGAAGTAACATTTTTAGATGTCATTTAACTTTGTAATTAGTTAATTTTTTTTATACTTTTTTTAACGCTGGTAGCATTTTGAAAATGTCACTAAAATATATTAACAAAGTGAAAAAACTTGTGTATATGTATATTTATGCACACATAAGTGATACTAAAATTTCTTTTTAGTTGGGTCCAATTTTTTTTTAGTGAAAGATATTCTTTTTTTAGGAAAAAAATATTCTATTATTAACTATAAGAGCCTAACACAACAATAAAATTAATTGGAGACAAAGCTTCCTCCGACTAAATTAACTCATCGTCTAGTCTGAGAGCATACTTTACAATACTATGAGCATCATGTTTTGCTGAACGAGATACATGGTCTGTCACGACCTGAGGTCTGAGTCAATGGCAGAATGGGTATTTCATAAATTAGAAATACAAAAAAAGAACTAAATAAAATAAAAGACTCAATTCATTCAAAATTTTGCCCTAGGGTCTCTAACCTTTCAATACTAGCCTCAACAAAATATTTAAGTGAAAATAAAATCCCACAGTTATGCGTCACTCATTGAACATAGACCGTAAATAAAACAATTCTTTTAATAGTCGTACATCACAAATCATCTCACACTCAAACTCAGATATAAGCAATATAAACCATGTCCAGATTTCATATTCTAATTTATAAAGTTTAATGAAATCCAAATTCCTACTCAAATTTGAATATTTCACAAGTCTCGTAGGAAATTACCAAAATATAAATAAACTAATTATTCTGCAAATGCTTCGATCTAACTATTCTGATCCAAATTACACTGAGTGCCACCTGAGGGGAAGAAATAGGTGAGCTAATGCCCAGTAGAGAGTCAATTACAAGTTCCTACATATATATAAAAAATATTCTCATATTGAAGGTCCTGCAGGGTCACTATTCCATTCAAAACAGTTCACAAAACTCAAGTAGAAATCATAGTCCAATGGTTCAAATATTTCAAACTATTGTAATATCCATCAAAACCAATACATATCCATTCAAGCCAACATATATCTATGTATACAATCATGATGTCCAAAGTGTCCTAATAGATCACTCGTAAGTCTGAGGTACCTAAAGAAGCGTCGTAAGTACGATCACCTGATGTGGGGAATTGTAAGTCCGATCACCCGATGTGGGCATCGTAAGTCCGATCACCTGATGTAGGGCATCGCAAGTCCGATCACCCGATGTAGGGCATCGTAAGTCCGATTACCCGATGTGGACATCGTAAGTCTGATCACTCGATGTAAGCATCATAAGTCCGATCACACAATGTAAGGCATTGTAAATGTGTGAATGTATGCAAATGTTTTATAAATAACAGAATAAGGATATACACCATTTCTATAAAATCTCAAAATAACCATACAGTATTCTTTAATCAAATCACTTCCAGTCCTCAAAACTAAGTTCTCAAACCATTTTGGATTTTCTAAAAATTTCGGCATTACAACAGCTACTTTCTATCAAAATCCAAAAATCCAATTTCCTGCTGAAATCAATCCAAAACAGTATATATAACACGCCAAACAGTATAACGTATCTCTCAGGCAGTTTATATCTTAAATCAGGTCAAAAATAGACATAAACACAATTTTTATAAATTATTTCACGAAATTCTATATTTATTGAAAATATGTAAAATTCATAAATTAAATTAATTTTAGAATCAAGTAATCGAATCCCTACCTTTATCGAGCGTCCAACTGGCGTTACAAGACTATGGAAAAAGTTTGGCGTCGTTTGGGTGTCGTTTGGAAGAACGGATGTCGTTTTTCAAAACTTTGGTTCCTTAGTTTGAAAACTTGATTTTCAAACGGAGATTCAAATCATGAAGCGGATTTCACCACTGAATTCAGAGTACCCAAAAACCCTAGGTTAGACATTTAATCTGTCAAATTTGGATGCGAGCCCCATGGCACGCAAATCGGGGCAAATCTGAGCCGTTCGATTTCATTTTTCGGGCCCGTTTCGGAACATAGTCAATATATATCTCATTTTTCACCATTTTCAATGTAGATTCCAAAAATGATATCAGTTTTAAAATCTAACAGTCCGATCAAAAAGTCAATTTCAAAACTAATTATATACAAAACTGTCCAACAAAATTAAAATCAAATGGAGCAAAATTGAGACACGAGGTACTTATCACCAAATTGCCCGTGAGGAGACGAGTCCACGGCGACAAGTTTCACGGCGAACGGTGGCCGGAATCGGCTCTGGCGAGGAAAAGAAGCCGCGACATTCTCTGCATTTTTTCGGCGATCGGCAGCTCCGACGGGGCTGGTTCTGGCAGTGAGAGCTTCGTCAGGCAGCTGGACGTCGACGCCGATCAATGGCGCGGGGCAACGATGGCTGGAGTTGGCTCAACAGAGCTTCACCGGATTTCGGGTTTTAGGTTTGCTCCGAGGACCAAATCGAAAAAAGAATGGGAAAATGTACATATTTATGGGCAATTTTCATAACTGTAGCGCTATGTGTCAACTTCTGGTTAATTGAGCATTGTTTTGCTTATTTGCACTTAGACCCAATTTTCTGAAAATCTTCTCAAAAATACCCTTAAATAATTACATTTTGACCCCAATTTTCAAATTTTTCTTACATTTTTGCCCAAATAAACCTAGACCCAAATTCGTCCAAATTCATTCATTTTTTTATTAGGGTCAAAAGACTAATTTATCCTTATAATTTTCTATGAGATTTCACATGGTCAGCCGAGCACTTGGGAATATCTTAAATAATTTTTATATACAAAATTATTCGCTAAATCAATTAATTACATACAATTGTATCATCACGAAAAAAAAATATTGATATTGGCTAAAATTTTGTATGCGATTATACAATAAAGAGAACTCATATATAATTTTTTGATGCACAAAACTTTGGTTGATATTAATGGAATGTAATAGCTTTATATTGTTTGGTTTCACTTTTTACTTATGAATAGTTTTTAAAATGTAATGAATATTAAATCAAATAAATGAATTAGAATTATACTTGAAAATGGATGTAAAGACTATTTCATTCTTAAGTTAGCCACTTTTTTCCTTTTTACTCTTTATTTAATATGTTTTGCCCCTCTCATTATCATCTTCTTCCTCGTATCTATGACTAAATCAAGTGTAAAACTTACATCCATATCTATGACTAAACCACCAACAAATCATCTTTTCCTCATATCATCGAAATACTATATTTTTGTATTCTAATATACATTTTATATGTTATATTTATATTGTAAATAATAATGAGTAATTATTAAAATATTAATTTTACTACCGCAATAAATTTAATCTATTTTTATATTTGGTAATTGAATCTATTTAATCATTACTATAACTATAACTATTTTTTTTCCAATAGTGATAGCATTTATTTTTAAAAAAAATTAATTCAAAATTAGGGGTATATTAGTCAAAGTACAGTTAATTCTATTATATTCCGTAGTTGATTCTAAAGTTTCAACCAAACAAAATAATCACATTTCTTTTCCTTTCCATTCTTATTCTCATTACAATTACCATTACATTCAATTTTATTCCAATCAACCAAACGACACCTAAACTCAATAGTCATCTTTTACCCCTTAAAAAAACAATACTAGAGACACCTATAAAATGCACAATAATCTGGTTTTTTTTCTTAGCCACGTATTAAATAGTAAGGCCCTATATATTTCAAAAATCATGAGTGATTAAAATTAATGATACATCATTGTGTATATATTTATTGTCACGACCAAAAATCTAAAACTGTGAATTTTAGTAATTTTATGTGAAAATATAATAAAATATCAATTTTACAAAATTTAGGAGAAATCAAATATTAGATAATTTCATTTTGGTCCTCAAATCATATAAATTTCATAATCAATAAAACTCTTATTAGTTTTAATTACTTAAAAAAAATACTTATCAAAGTTTATGAAAATTTTCAACTATCTCATTTGAAAACTAGTTGAGAAATCATAAATTTTAGTAAATTGAGTTCAACTGAAACCTTTAGTTCAATGTCTAAAATAGGTTACATAAAATCACTTGCAATTTCAAGTTCTCAAATTATCAACAAAATCACCCTCATAAATCCACTTATTAATCTTGACTAAATAATTGAATAAGGAAAGAAAGTCTACAGAGTAAAAACACCCACCAGAGATTAAGAGTAGAGCTGCAAATATAAGCTACACAGCTTATCTGACCACCGAGATTACTACCTCAACTAAACAAACATCTAAAAGGGAAAGAAATAGAGGGATGAGCATTCACATACTCGGTAGAAATTCAATTACCTTTTTGGGCGGATGTAATTTTACCAAACATGCATGGTTAATACCTTTTTCAAAATCCATTTATAAACCAAGTTTATAAAATAATTGGTACCCAGAATAATCACATATTCAAAACCAAATCTAAAATCACATCATTGTACATATCATACATCAATAAAAATATAAGTGAGCTCTCATCCTCCTATCATGGCCCTGTAATAACTCTGTAGAAGAGATACCCAGCATCCTGACACTGCATGTAGGCGTATCAGCAAAAACCTATGCAAGAGCCTAGATCTTTTACCTAGCACTGCAGTAACTTATCAGCGATCTAAACTACCCTGATGCAATAATAGAACTCAAGTGTGATCCTACGATATATACAATATGTAACAATTCACAATAACCATACATTTATAAATCAAATCATGCTTTAAAATCCAATTTGCTATTACTCTAGAATTTATTGTAACATGAGAAGCACACCACTATTTTACCTCATAATCACAATATAAAAAAGGTAAAATAATCCACACGATCCAATCCTATAATCCAACAATTTTCAATAATTTGTCAAATTATCATGAAAGCATGATTTTTCATAAATAAGTTTTAATGCAATTATAAATCAAAACAAATAAAAAATCAGATAATTAAACTCCTACCTCAATATGGTAATAATACCAAGCCAATGACACTCGAAGAAACTTCTATTGGTCACTTGGGTATTCGAATGGTAGTTTCTGGATCCTAGTAAGTCCACTTGAAAAAGTGACTTTTTTCACCGAAGCCTAAAATAGAAAAACGAAGGTCACCATATAGATGAATTTTGACCAGCAACCACTTGGAGGTGATCAACGATGACGAAAGAAGACCACACATACGCTAGAGGTGTCGAAAATCGAGGTCAAACCTCACGTCGGTGGCCGAAAAACCTCGTCGGAGGAAGAATCATTACGGGGCCGCTGTGACTTTATCCGACGTCGAAACGAAGCAGGACCAGTGGCATTGACGTCATCTTCGGCAGACCTTTGACGCAGGTCAGCGTGTGAGCCAAGGTGAATAGTGGTGGCAGTGCGGCGAAGCTCGGATAGAAATTGCTCTTTCTCTCTTTTTCTCTATTTCTCAAGGGTCTTCTTGCTAAGAATTTGAAATCTAGAGGTTCTTATAAATAAATTTCGGACACTATTACAAAGGAATAAAATATTCCAAATATTTTTCTTATTTTAATCCCAAAATTGCTTAATTATAAGTTTGCCATGCAACACAAAAAGTCTAAAATACCCTCATAATTTTTCGGATTTTACATTCACAACATATTTTATGTATACATTTTGGGTCCTTGATGTTATTATAAAAGAAAATATAGTATTTCTATCTCCTGTGAAGCGTTCCAACTTCGTGCTCTAATTTTGAGTCATAGATTGACAGATTAAGCCAGGTTTATTTTATTTATTTTTTTATTTGAAAGGAAAGGATGTCTTTTAATCAACAATAGTCGCTAATTACAAACGACGCAATAGAGAAAGGCAAAGAAACAACATATATTCTATCATTGGGAGGAATAAGTGTCATACTAGCTAATTGATGGACCACTTTGTTTCCCGACTGACAAACAAAATAATAAGAGCCATAATTAGTAGAAAAAAGCGACTTAACATCAAGGTTAACAAGAGCAATATTAGCTTAGAAAGGCAAAGCAAAACAGAATTCAATCTTCGGATTACTTTGAGCGCATCACATTCCACGTACCACTAAAACTAACAAACTCCGTTGGAGCGCCATCTTATTGAGTCCTTTAAAAGCAAGGAGTTCTGCCATCTCAACGGAGAAACTCCCAGCGAGCCATTCGGAGAAGGCTGCCATCACAACCCTTCCTGGTCACGAAAAACACCGCCAACTCCAATAAAATTCTCTCCATAACGAACTGTGGCATCAGTATTTAACTTAAGACCCCCTGAAAGGAGCTGTCCAACAACAGTCTTAAGTACCAGCTGTGGGGCCTATTCCTGAGCCTCGAACCGTGAGAAGGGTCACGCGGATCGCACGTGATCCCGCCATCGGCATGTGGGTCTTCCGAATTTAAGGCAGAATCCATCA
>JXTB01000056.1:0-18982 GCA_002914805.1 Parasponia andersonii
GAGGAGGTCGCATGTAAACATCACAGAGGAGGTCGCATATATTCTATATGTGGAAGGTCGCACATATCCTTCACAAAGGAGGTCGCATATACATCATATACAACCTTAGGATTTTAGACCGTACAACAAGATGTATTATCTTCTGTCGACAATCTTCGTGAAGATATGATAGCCCTTTGGCTATGTCAAGTATAATCTTCTTTCTACTTTTCCAATCGAGACAATATGCTTGGTTTCTGATGAAAATCCAATTGTCTAAAGACCCATTACTCATATGTTCATAGACTAGAAGCCAACAAGATTTTTCTGCACAAAATCCAACCAACCTTACAAGATTAAAGTGGTGTATGCTCCCAATTGTCTCAACCTCTGCTAGGAACTCTCTCATGCCTTGACTCATTTTATCCAACCGCTTCACTGCAATTCCGGTGCCATCTTTCAGTATCCCTTTGAACACAGATCCAAAGCCTCCACTTCCAAGGGTTTCCTTGAAATTCTCCGTTGCGATTTCTAACTCTTCAAATGAAAATTGCAAGGGCATTCCGAGAACCTTCTTGATATTTTCTTTCCCATCTTTATCCGATCTGCTGTTCTTCAGCATCAGAAGAGATGCGATAATTAGAAGAATGATGATAAGCCCACCAGAAATTGATGCTGATACTATTGCTGCTAAATTTCTTCTATGTCTAGAAGGCGGTGTTGGTAAGTCTACCCCTGCAGGCGAAGGATTTAACGCTGCGTTGGGATTCAATTCCTTAACAAACGCAAGTGATCGAGTTCGATTCCCTGTGTTGTTTCCAGTTGAAAAGATCTCAGATGGCATAAAACAATTTCCATCAGAAACATCATTCTCATAGATGAAAACAATTGCACTGCATGAACAACTCTGCAGACAGGCTTGTTTGCATCCATTTATTGTTGTGTTTGAAGCAATCGGAGCGCCTGAGTTGCTCGTGTTAGAATAAGTACTATTCATTACTTCTGTAAGAAAGTACCGACTCTGTGAAGTCATCAAGCATTCTTGAGTGACCAGATCAACAGCATTGTAGCCAGATCCCTCTAGATTATGCCAGTATGTCCTCAAGTGGCCATCAGCGTCGAATTTTACATACTCTATGTATTTGCGCGGATATGAAGATTCCCTTCTTCCCAAGTTCACAACAAATTCAGCATTTCTGGCCTCTGCATACTGTAGTCCAGACTGATTCCTTGAAGATTTGTCCAATCGCAATTGATAGTACATTAGAGAACGACCATCGCTAGTGTTGAAAAATGCAGAGAAGTTAGCATCTGATGCTAATGTGGAAAAGAACGGGCTCTCTCTCCCTAAGGTTACAAAAGAACTCGGAACAAGTTTTTGACCCTTGTACAACCTCTGGCCAATCAACAAAGTATCCACGGGGTGGTCGAAAGATTGCCAAACCATGGCGCTTTGGTTGTCAAAGAGAACCAAATTTCCTGCTTCAGTAAGATTCACTCCCACAACAGGCTTGCCTACTTTGCTGGGGGCTGACCACACTGTAACGCCATCCGAATCTCGCAGTACTAAGCCTTTATCTCTTGTAAGTTGTACTGATGCGTTCTCTCGCAAGGGTTGATCTGTGTTGACTGACCATACGGCACTATGATTGCCTCCGCCGACTGCTACGACTGAAAATAAGTAGAAACTGCAGCTGCCAGAGCAGTAAAATCCGCAGTAGAAGCCCTTAGCTGAGAGGATAACTCTCATGTTCCATCCATTCATGACCACAGAGTTATTGGTGTACCATGTTGATGGAAGACCAGAATCAATATAATATGTGTAACTTGTTCTTGGATATGAAGAATTTATGGTGATTGCAGCAGCACTTCTGCAAAGTACAACATAGTAAGTAATAGAGAGAACATAAAGCAAGCAAGACATGACGTGAAGTGATCAGACACTTCAGTCTAACTTGGCTTATTGTAACACCTTTACAATGGTGGGAAACCTTGGAGCAGGAGAGTGGGATGGTTATGTTAGACTTAAGAGGATCAGAGACAGAAACACAGACAGAGAGAGAACCCAGGAGTTGAAATTTGTGAGAATCAGTCGCCTGTCTTCATTTGTGAATCGATAATCACGGTCTGTCTCAAAACTAGTTTTCTTAATCACCGTTTACAACTTTTTGGAACTAATTACTAAGCAAAATTAGTTTCTTACAATCAAGCCAAATATATATATATATATGTATATTTTTAATCCAAAGTTAATTCCAAAGGCTCTAAAAGCTGGTTTTTAAAATTTTTATGACTGTATTTACGCGATATACCGTTATACAAGGTACAGAAATTATTAGATCATTTTACCCTTTTAACTATCCTTTCAATTCTATACATACCAGTACTTATGATTATACAAGGTAGGCTAATCTAATTGTCTACGGTTAACTACCCACGGTCCCACCCACAAACCAGAAAAGGAGAAGAAGAAAAGTAGTGAAAAAGACGGTCGAGGACTTTTCTAAGTCAAGATCCATTACTTCGTAGCGTTCAAACCTGACGCATACGGCATGCGAGCCAAGTCTCGCAATTTTAACAAAATCCTCAAATGGCTATGGAAAGTCCGAGATTTTTTTAAAAGAATCTTACTTGGTCAACTCATAGACAATTAATTGTTTTAAATTAAGGAAGGGCCAATGCTCAAACAATATTGAAATTCAAGATAGATAGCTTATTATCTAAGTTAAACACTCGAAGACCAAAGTGGTATGATAACTACAATTCGAGAGTGTTGGTGAAATTGAACTTTTAATTCTTTCACCATGTGTCGTTCTTTATATGTTGTTTTGTTGTTGTATTTTGATTGTCGTTTATGCGATTTGTTGTCGTTTTATTGTTTTGTGTGTGTTGTTAATATTTCAAAAAAATAAAAAAGATGGTGGTTTATTCCCTTCCGTTGCCGTTTCTATTTTGTTGTCGTTTCTTTTTTCGTCTTTTACTTCTTTTAGTGCCGTTCTTTACTTCGTTGCTGTTTTTGTGGTTTTACTTTTATTGTTGTTTCTTTGTTGTAATTTGTAAACGATTTTTGTTATTGGTGTTTGCTCAGTTTGTTTTTCCCCGTTTGTTTCGCTTTTTTTTCTTATTTGCCGTGTTAGTCCTAGTTTCCGGTTATTTCTTTCCATGCCGTTTTTATTTGATGTCGTTTTACTTTAAGTAAAGAGCAAAACAATTTCTGTCATTCTAAGTAACTTAAGATCATGCCAATATAACCACTGTGCAGTGAATTACTCCAATTTATTGTCACTCGTTCGATATTGGCACACTGTAAACGAAGGAATGTGAGCGTCTACTCCAAAAACTCAGTTTCAGGTGAAAGTTGATGTAAGGGTGAGCCTCTTCAACTTAGTTGTGAAATAAATATGGCATTACGACACAATGATGACAACGATAAAGACAGATACAAGTGAATACAACAAGGAATTTAGTGAAATTTTCTCTCACTTACAAACGGCAGATACAAGTGACTACGACAAGGAATTTAATGAAATTTTCTGTCACTTACAAACAGCAGCCAAGTTGCTCTCACAAAGTTGACTAGGAGTTTTATGCTCTCTATTCCTTAACTTTGCACGACTTTCACTTTACTCCACTAATCCAGCCATAGAACACCTTATACTTCGGCACTGATTTAACTTCTGACACAAGTAATTGTAGAAAAGCAAATCTTTAAAACCAAGAAACAAGAGTTTCCTCCTGTCTTACCTTTTCACCACGCCCGCCTTCCATCTTGGGGCAGAAAGAATGGATGCCTCTGGTGCAATGGTAATATGGTCATTTGCAATAGAGGCAGAGGCCATCGCATGAGAAAACTTATAGCTGATGTCGGGGTCTACTTCCATAACTCCTTCCAAGACCTTAACTGCAGTTGACATGCAAGGCCTTTTTGTGTGATTGTTCTGCAAACGCCAAGCTCCAATCCTTATCATGCTCTCTACCTCTTCTCTGTTATTTTGCATCTCTTCGTCCAAATCTTCTACAATGTCAATGAATTGGTCTTCCTGGGCCTTCTTCTGCAAAATCTCGAGTAAGATGAAAACTAGACTCTGATTGTGAGCTATCCACATTTCCCCTTTTGCTTCCTGGGCCTTCTTCTGCAAAATCTCGAGTAAGATGAAAACTAGACTCTGATCGTGAGCTATCCACATTTCCCCTTTTGCTAACAATTTTAAGAATAACAATGCCAAAGCTATAGACATCGACTTTTACGGTGTCTATCGATTGTTTCAACTCCGGAACAAAATATCCTGGAGTCCCTCTCATTGGGATCAAAACTTGAATCTCATCTCTTTCAATCGGCTTCGACAACCCAAAATCAGAGACTTTGGCATTGAAATTTTTATCCAAAAGAAGGTTGTGTGGCTTTATGTCCAGGTGTAATATTTTCTGTCGACATTCTTCATGAAGATAAGCGAGCCCTTTGGCTATGTCGAGTATAATCGTCTTTCTAGTGTGCCAGTCTAGAAAGCGTGCTTGACCTCTACTAGAAATCCAATTGTCTAAAGAGCCATTAGTCATATATTCATAGACTAGAAGCCTGCATGATTTTTCAGCACAAAATCCAACCAACCTTACAAGATTGAAGTGGTGAAGGCTTCCAATTGTCTCAACTTCTGCTAAGAACTCCCTCATGTCACGACTTATTTTATTTAACCGCTTAACTGCAATCATTGTACCATCTGCTAGCACCCCTTTGAATACAGATCCAAAACCTCCCCTGCCAAGTGTTTCCTTAAAATTCTCTGTTGCAATTTCCAAGTCTTCATAGGAAAATTGCAATGGCATTCCTGGAACCTGCTCAATATTGTCTTCATCGTTGTTCTTTGAGATCTTTGCATCTAGCTCCTCGTACCAGTGTGATACACAAACCATAATCATGAAAATCAAGCTGATGCCGAAAATAGATAAAGCTGTTGCAATGAATCGTGTTGAGACTCTATTATTTTTCCCTTGTCTTGAAGGCGAAGTCGGTGGTGGAGCATGTAATAGATCTTCTGCTGCAGGCTAAGGTTTTGACACTACATTGGCATTTAATTCCTTAACGAATTGAAGAGATTGGGTTAGATTCGGCGCGCTATCTCAAGTTAAAAAGATCTCAGATGGCATATAACAATTTCCATCAAAAATATCATTGTTCTCATAGCTGAAAACAGCTGCACTGCACGAACAACTCTGCAGACAAGCTTGTTTGCATCCATCCATTGTTGTGTTTAATATAATTGCGGCGCTTGCATTGCTCATGTCAGAGAAAGTACCGTTCCTTACTTCTTTTAGAAGGTAAGCCATTTCGTGATATCAAACATTCTTGTGTGACCATATCGACAACATTGGTATCGGATCCCTCTAGGTTATGCCAGTACGTCCTTAAATGCCCGTCAGCGCCAAGTTTTACGTACTTGATGTACTTTCGAGGATATGATGCCTCATATATTCCCAAGTTCACAACATATTCCTTTTCTCCAACCTCTGCATAATGTAGTCCACAGCCATTTTTTGAATCCTTGTGGAGTGTTAATTGATAATACATCAGAGATATACCATCACTGATACTGATAAACGCAGAAAAATTTGCAGTTCCTGTTAATGTAGCAAAGAACGGGCTTTCTCTCCATAAGGTTGCAAAAGAACTTGGAACATGTTTTTGACCCCTGTACAACCTCTGTCCGATCAACAATGCGTCCACTGGGTGGTCGAAAGTTTGCCAATCCATGGCGCTGTGCTTGTCAAAAAGAACCAAATTTCCTGCTTCAGTAAGGTGCATTCCCAACAGAGACTTGGCTGCTTTGTTGGGTGATGACCACACTGTAATGCCTTTAGAGTCTCGAAGTACTAAGCCTTTATCTCTCATCAGTTGCACAGAGGCATTCCCTTGCAGAGGATGATATGTGTTGGCTGACCAAACTGCATTATGACTGCCTCCTCCGACGGCAACAACTGAAAATAAGTAGAAACTGCAGCTGCCGGAGCAATAAAAACCCTTTACTGAGAGAATAACTTTCATTTTCCATCCATTCATGACCTGAGCTGCTGGTGTACCAGGTTGATGGAAGGCCTGAATCAAGATAGTATGTGTAAGTGGTTCTTGGAAAGGAATAATTACTAGGGATTGCAGCTGAACTTCTGACAGAGAGAAAACAGAACATAATAAAGAGAGGATTAAAAAAAGCATGTCATGATCTCTGGTAGTTTACACTTTTCCTCTGCCTTTTCTTATGAGTTCTTGGTTGAGGATTCCTCAGAAGAAGAAAAAGAAGAAGGAAAAACAAAAAATATAGTGAGGCCCTTTTTTCTTATAATAGAAATGTCAAAATGTATCCTGTTTATTTTCCCATCAAAGAAACAACCCTTTGATATCATAATTGATAAAAAATTTAGAACCTTTGCTGCCTTATCCATTCAAATCATATTCCCCTATTACCACTGTTATACTCTTTGAAGATTGTCCAGATGAGGACACTCAAATCCCAATGCAACCCAAAAAAGAAGCCAAGAAAAATATGATAAATCACTTGGATTTTCTTAATCGAGATCTAATGGGGAATAACAACAAACTCTTAGCACACGGCCAGAGCATGCTCGAGAGTACTCAATTATTTCGAAAAGAAAAATAACAATAGAAATTCACTAATTATCAAGAGCTCTTTTTCTGAGATTGAATTAGTTTTTCTTTGTCCTTTATTTCTTAAGTTTCTCAAACCGGATTCATATTTTCTACTGATAATTGAATAAAATAGAAGAGAAACCCCTGAATAGCAAGAATTAATCATATGAAGGAAAATAAAATTATAAGATAAATTTCAAAATATATAAGAAAATAACTAAATAAGAACAATAGAACCTGGTATTATGAGAATAAACTGGAAACTTTTTTGCTTACTTTCATACTCTTTGATTGAAGTTTTTTGAGAGGCTACAGTATGAGTCTTCTGACGTAAAGTGAATCTGATCAATAATTGAAAACCTATGATCCTTTATTGTGGGGGGGGGGGTTTTAAGGTTCGGAGAAGTAGTAGGTATTTTCTGAAGTCAGGTTATTAGTTAATTTTCATTTAAAAAAAAATTAGGCTTATTCAATACACAAAATTTGCAATGTTCTTTTTTTTTGGAAAAAGGAATTTAGATGGATAATTTAGAAAAAACTGAAAGGAAATAAAAACTTGTTGAATTTTGGTATGTGCTGTACTTGTATACGTGGGAATGTGGGACAAGATTTTTCTTTTGAAAACCAAATTATTTAGATATTAATGTGAAATTAATTTTGGCAACTATTTGTTTTACACTTATAATAAAGATAGGCTGAAAAATTGAAGATATTATTTCCATATTTGAATTAAAATAAAGTCAAAATTAGGCTTCCATAATAATTATATTATATATACAATTTCCAGCCTTAGGCAGTTGCCTTAACTGCCTACTCCTTGAGCTGGCTGAATATTTTTTCTAGCGAGTGCTTAATCACATTATTCTCGCTAGTTTTTAATGCATAAGTAGTTTAGGCAACTAAATGATGATAAGTTCAAGCCAAAAAAAACTAAATGATGATATGTTTCTAAAAGAAACATTAGTAAATTCTAAGTCATCTAAAAAAACTTTTGTTCATTGTAAGAACACTTTAAACCTCCACTCAAAGGTAATCTCCACACGAACGACCCTTAAAGTGGTGCAATCGACTAGTATCAAATGCAATATTTCCGAGCTTTTATCTCGGAAATTAATGAACTTAAGTACATTAAGATTATATATGCACACGCATATGTATATAGAAAGCTCACAATCTAATTAATTTGGCGTTATCAACATATTTAGCTTCTAGGTACTCACAAGCTCCGAATTGATATTAGATTAAACTTATCACTGGCCTTCAGATATGAACCCAATGGAAACATGATATTCTTCACATGCACACAAGCTCTTCTTAAACTTAATGCGTATATATACCATAATGAGTGTTCAACAAAGAAAAAGAAATTACCAATTTCTCACTGTGATATGCCAAGTTCTATTCCTTTTCTTCACAATCCACATCAACAAAACAAGCGATCTGACATCAGGAGCATACTCTGGGAACTTCATCCGGAAGATTAGTTCATTCAGATACGATCTAGTTTTGGCAAAATTGAATGTGATTTATTACCTACACCAAATTAGCCAACTAATTGATTCTCTACTTCCTGCCAGCTTACAAGTAGATATTGTCAAAGAATGTGAGCAGTCAAATTATTAAAGAATGTGGCCAGTCAAATTGTCAAAGAATATGGACAGTCAAAAATAGTGACTAGCCACATTTTTTGACAATGACATATAATATGTTTTTTTGCTCATACCATTCAAGCTCATTTTTGTTGATAATGGGCAGACATTGTAGGCTGCTAATCATGTAAAGAGGAAAAGCTATAAATAAACCCCTTCACAACTCCATTAGGTATCCTAACATAAAGAGAGAAAATCTCAAAACGAAAGAGAGCCTTCAATAAAAACTTAAGAAAAAGCTTTTGAGAGAATTTTTTGTGAGAAAAATTCATGATTGTAATTAAGGTTAGAGTTATGAGTGTTATAAACACAGTGTAAATTTTCTCTCTATAGTGAAAGATCTGCAGTAGTTCCGTGGACGTAGTCAAATTAGTGAACTACGTAAATTGTGTGTCCTCTTATTTCGATTTATTTATCGCTTTTGTAATTTGTATACTTACTAGGGAGATTATTTCCCTAACAACTAGTACCAGAGTGCTAGGTTGAATACTGTTCATATGTATAGTATTATTCACATATACGATACTGTTCACTTATACAAAAAGTCAACAGTAAGAAGTGATGACTAGAGAAGACGGATCAGGATCTGGTATCAGCAAATTTGACGGCTCAGATTTTTTATTCTGGAGATTATAGATTAGAGATTATCTGCATAGTAAGAAACTGTATCAATCTCTATCAGGGGTAAAACCAGAGAAAATGGAGGACGACGAGTGGAAAGTCTTTGATTGATAGGTGTTAGGTGTAATCCGATTGATGCTAACGAGGAACATTGCTCACAATATGGCAGAGGCGAAAACTATAGTGGAGATGAGGAGCATCCTGTTAGATATGTATGAGAAACTATCAGCAAACAACAAAGTTCATTTGATGAAAAAGTTGTTTAATTTAAAGATAGGAGAAGGTGCTTCAGTAGCAATACATATCAACGAGTTCAACACGATCGTCTCACAATTAACGTTTGTTAAAATCAATTTTGATGATGAGATTCGTGCTCTTATTCTTTTGGCATTTTTACCAAATAGTTAGAAACTTATGAGAGCGGTAGTTAGCAATTCTATTGGCAAAGGAAAGTTACAATTCAATGATGTCAGAGATCGAGTTCTTGTAGAGGAAGTGCGAATAGTAGACTCTGGTGAAGAAACATCATTGAGTTTTACCCTAAATCTCGAGAACAGGGGCAAAAATAATGAGAGGAATTCTAACTGAGTCACGACAGGTCCAAATCAAGGAATGGTAGAAACAAGTCTAGACCAGGAAGAAAACTAGAGTGTTGGAACTGTAGCTAGACTAACCACTTAGAGAAGAACTGTAGAGTACCAAAGAAGGAAGACAACTCACACAATGCCAATGCTCTGACTAAGGAGGTACAAGAGGTTTTACTATTGTTTGTTAATAGTCAAATTAATTCTTAGGTTTTAGACTCTGGAGCCTCGTTCCATACCACTACACACCAATAAATTATCAAGAATTATGTTTCTGGTAATTTCGGTAAGGTGTATTTGGCCGATAGAGAACGATTAGAAATTATAGGTATAGGCGATATTCGTTTGAAGATGTCAAATGGATCGGTGTAGAAAATTCAGAAAGTAAGGTATATACCAAGCTTGGTAAGGAATCTTATCTCGGTGGGATAGCTTGATGATGATGGATATAATGTGACATTTTCTAATGGCTCGTGGAAGGTCAACAAAGGAGCCATGGTTGTTGCTCGAGGAAACAAAACTGGGACTCTCTATATGACTTCCAGTTACAGAGATACACTAGTAGTTGTCGATGCTGGTGTTAATTCAAGTCTATGATACTATAGACTTGGGCATATGAGCGAGAAAAGAATGAATGTGATACTGTCAAAAGGAAAACTGCCGGACCTGAAGTCAGTTGAGCATAGTCTCTATAAAAGCTGTATCTTTGGCAAACAGAAAAATGTGAGTTTTTCAAAAGGTAGAAAAGAACTATGTGTGGCAAAGTTGGAGGTAGTCCATACAGACTTATTAGGACCATCTCTTGTAACATTTCCTGGAGGCTCAAAATATTATGTCTCTTTTATTGACGATTTGAGCAGAAAGGTATGAGTTTCTTTTTTGAAAAATAAATCTGATGTCTATGATACCTTTAAGAAGTGGAGAGCCATGGTAGAAAATGAGACTAGGTTGAAAGTAAAGTGTTTGTGGTCTGATAATGGAGGAGACTATGAACATAATGAGTTCAAGAGATATTATGCACTCAATAAGATCAAGATAGAGAAAACTATTCCCAGAAAACCACAACAGAATAGTATAACTGGGAGGATGAACATGATCCTAAATGAATGTGCAAGGAGCATGAGGTTACATATTGAATTGTCGAAAATGTTCTGGCCTGAAGCAGTTAATATTGCAACATTTCTGATCAACAGGGGACCCTTAACACCTCTTGATTTCAAAATACCAGAAGAGATTTGGAGCATGAAAGAGGTAAAACTTCTTTCTTGAAAGTTTTCAGTTGTTTATCCTATATTCATATCAACCCAGCTAGTCGAAGTAAGCTTGATCCAAAATCAAAGAAGTGCTACTTTGTTGGTT
Source organism: Parasponia andersonii (assembly GCA_002914805.1). NCBI lineage: Eukaryota > Viridiplantae > Streptophyta > Magnoliopsida > Rosales > Cannabaceae > Trema > Trema andersonii. The sequence goes on from JXTB01000056.1 coordinate 10,833, forward strand.
ATGACAATAATAAATTTGGTTATCATTTATAGGATAACCAAAATCGAAAGATCATCAGGAGTAAAGATGTTATCTTTAATGAGGATATGTTGTACAAGGACAGATTAGGCATTAGAGCCAATAGTGCATGTTCTGAAGTCAAGAAGTGCCATTGAATGATATCGCAGTAGATGAGGTGAAGAATAACACCCAGAAAAATCAAGAAGTTTTTGCTCCTGAGCTGGATCCACAAACTTCTATAATTGAACTCAGGATATCCTCCAGAACCACTCAACCGCCACAAAGATATTCCCTTGTATTGAATTACATTCTATTGACTGATAAAAGAGAGCCAGAGACTTATGAAGAAGTTGCGCAGGACGATGAGTCAATCAAATAGAAGTTAGCCATGAAAAATGAGATAGATTCGTTGTCATCCAATAAAATATGGGAGTTTGCTGAACTACTAGAAGGAAATAAGGCACTGCACAATAAATAGGTCTAGCGAATAAAGGAAAAGCATGACAGTAGCAAGTGGTATAAGGCAAGACTTATTGTAAAGGGTTTTCAGTAGAAAGAAGACATTGACTACACCGAGATTTTCTCTTCAGTAGTCAAACTGAGCACAGTTAGAACAGTACTCAAGTTGGTGGCAAAAGAAGACTTATATCTAGAATAGCTAGATGTCAAAACAGTGTTTCTCCAAGGTGACCTAGAGGAAGAAATTTATATGAAATAGCCATAAGGCTTCGAAGTACAAGGAAAGGAGAGAATAGTATAACTTTAGAAGAGTTTATATGGAATAAAACAGGTTCCAAGATAGTTTTAGAAGAAGTTTGACGAATTCATGAGTAACAACGGTTACTTGAAGTGCCAGGTAGATCATTGTTACTATATGAAGAAGTTTGATAATTCCTACATTATTCTATTTCTATATGTAGATGATACATTAATTGCTGGAGCTTGCATAGAGGGAATTGATAAGCTCAAGAAAGAATTGTCAAAGGAATTCTCAATGAAGGACTTAGAAGCAACAAAGCAAATCCTCGGGATAAGGATTTCTAGAGACAAGATGAACGGGATGTTGAAATTATCACAAAAGGAATATATAAATAAGGTGCTTAACAGATTCAACATGGATAGAGCAAAACCTGTGAGTACTTCTTTAGCTAGTCACTTTAAACTAACCAAAGAGTAGTCACCCTCAATAGAGGAGGAACCGACCTACATGACAAAGGTACCTTATATGTCTGCTATTGGCAGTCTTATGTATGCGATAGTGTATACTAGACCGGATATTGCCCATGCAGTAGGAGTTGTAAGCCGGTATATGAGTAATCTAGATAAACAACATTGGAAAGCAGTAAAGTAGATTCTTAGATATTTGAGAGGTACTGCACACAAAGCCCTATGTTTTAGAAGGACGAGTTTAGGTTCACAAGGCTATGTGGATGCTGATAGGGTCGGTGATTTAAACGGCAGAAAGAGTACTACTGGATATGTATACACTTTTGGAGGTACAACAGTTAGTTGGGCTACCAAGTTGCAAAAAATTGTTGCACTTTCAAATATTGAGGCAGAGTACATTACTGTAACAGAAGCTTGCAAAGAGATGATATGGTTAAAGTCTTTCTTGTAGGAACTGGGTCACAAGCAAGAGAAGAATGTGTTGTATTGTGACAGCCAGAGTGCAATTCATTTGGCAAGGAATCCTGTTTTTAATGCCAGAACAAAGCATATATAAGTACTGTATCACTTCATTAGGTTAGCTTTGAAAGATGGAGTCTTAGTACTTGACAAGATTCCGGGAATCAAAAATCCTGTAGATATGCTAACGAAGGTGGTGATTATTGATAAACTGAAGTTGTGTTCAATTTCAGTTGGCCTACAAGCGTGAAGAAGAGAGATGAACTACTGTATTGATCATGATGTGTGAAGACTAATTGAAATCAAATCTTCAAGTGGGAGATTATCAAAACATATGGGTAGTCAAATTATCAAAGAATGTGGGCAATCAAAAATAGTGACCAGCCACTTTTTTGACAATGAAATATAACGTGGTTTTTGTTTCTACCATCTAAGCTCATTTTTGTTGACAATGGACAGTTATTGTAGGCTACCAACTATGTGAAAGGAAAATGTTTTAGCCTATAAATAAACCCTTTCACAACTCTATTGGGCATCCCAACATAAAGAGAGAAAATCTCAAAATTGAGAGTGAAAGAAAGATAGCTTTCAGTAAAAGCTTAAGAAAAAACTTTTGAGAGAATTTTTTGTAAGAAAAATTCTGAAGTGTAATTAGAGTCAGGGTTGTGAGTGCTATAAACACAACGTAAATTTTATCCCTATAGTAAAAGATCTACAGTAGTTCCGTAAATGTAGCCAAATTGGTAAACCTCGTAAATGATATGATTTCTTATTTTATTTTATTTATCGCTTTTGCAATTTTGCGTGCCTACTGGGAGGTTATTTCCATAACAGATATCACAGTTTTCCATAAAATAACATATGCTTTAACATGCACGCATCTTATCATAACCATTGCTTTTTCCAGACAACCAGAATGACCAAGTAGATCAACTATACACGTTGAGCGCTCTCGCCTAGGCTTTACAAGATTTAAGTGGTGAAGCCTTCCAATTTTCTCAACTTCATCTATGAACTCCCGATTCAGTTCACTGAAATTATTGTGCCAATCATATTGCCCTGTTATACGTCAGGTAAATGGTCTAGAGGGGACAGTAAACCACCCATAACAACCCAAAAAAGAAGGCAAGAAAAATGTAATTAGTGACGGCAAGGAAATTAAGTCAGAACGTTCCATTTTTGTTTTTTAGCAAGTGCTTAATCACATTATTCTAACTAGTTTTTTGAGCAAAAATAATTCAGGCAACTGAATGATAAGTTTCTATTCAGTTGAGGATAAAATAATCTCTCTTTTCCATTCAAAAACTGGACAGAAGAACGTAGTAATTCTATATCAATGTTAATAATTTCTATTGACTAAATCTCTCCATACCATTCCCTCCAACCAAACACTACACGTCTGTTTGTGTCGGCATGAATCTGCTGACACTGTCCTAGGATTATCTATCCTGAACACGAATTAATGACATTAATAACAACAACTTTCACTACAAATATATAAATAAATAGATATTTTTGGCAAAAGAATCTGAGAAATGACAAAAATATCATCTCAAAATCAAAAAAGCAAGCAACCAAAGATATGAAAAGCATAATATAAGTAAAGAAAAAAGCGTGCAATCAATTATCATTGAACTTAGGATGAAAAACTTGCTAATCCATGGGATAACACAGTCATATACCAATAGGCAATAGCTTGTGGGTTTACTTGAATTGAAATCATACCGCAAAAAAATGTCCATGGTTCACAAACTGATTTAAATAATTGTAGAATACAAATCTTCAAAAATAACAAAAAAAAATCTGGGAACCTAAAACAGAAAGTATATCCTTATGTTTTAATTTACCTCTTTAACTATGCCTTTCATCTTGGAGCAGAAAGAATAGATGGTTGCGGTGCCACGGTGATATCGTCATTTGCAACGGAGGCAGAGGCCATTCCATGAGAAAACTTATAGCTGATGTTAGGCTCTACTTCCATAACTCCTTCCATTTTGTGTGATCATTCTGCAAACACCAAGCTCCAATCTTTATCATCTTCACCACTTCTTCTGCGCTTTTTTGTATCTCTTCATCCAAATCTTCCACAATGTCTATGAGTTGATCCTCTTCAGCCTTCTTCTGCAACAATTTAAGCAAATGAAATCTAGACTCTGATCGTGAACCATCCACGTTTCTTCTTTTGCTGACAATTTCAAGAATGACAATTCCAAAGCTATATACATCCGCTTTTACAGTGACAATTGCTTGTTGTACATCTGGAGCAAGATATCCAGGAGTTCCTCTCATTGGGATCAGGACTTGGCTCTCATCTCTTTCAATCAGCTTTGACAACCCGAAATCAGAGACTTTGGCATTGAAATTCTCATCAAAGAGAATGTTATGTGGTTTTATGTCAAGATGTATTACTTTTTGTCGACAATCTTCGTGAAGATAGGCCAACCCTTTGGCTATGTCAAGTATAACCTTCTTTCTGGTTTTCCAATCTAGATAAGACGATTCAGTATTTCTACTGAAAATCCAATTGTCTAAAGACCCGTGACTCATGTATTCATAAACTAGAAGCCTACTAGATTTTTCAGCACAAAATCCAACCAACGTTACAAGATTGAAATGGTGTAGCTTTCCAATTGTTTCAACTTCTGCTAAGAACTCTCTCGTCCATGGACTCATTTTCTCCAACCTCTTCAACGCAATTCTTGTGCCATCTGGTAGCACCCCTTTGAACACAGATCCAAAACCAACACTGCCAAGCATTTCCTTGAAATCCTCTGTTGCGACTTCTAACTCTTCCAAGGTAAAGCGTAGTCGCACTCCAGGAACCTGATTGAGATCGTCTTCCCCATCATTTTCCGATCTATTCTTCTGAAACATCACAAGAGAAACAAGAATTATTAGAATGATCATGACGAGTCCACCAGCTGTAGATGCTGAGATTATTTTTGCTAACCGATCTTTACTATGTCTTGAAGGCAGAGCTGGCGGGAGAGCTTTCAATGGTGAAGGACTTGAAGATGGAGTTGGTGGGAGCGAACTTGGCTCTCCAATCACACGTAGAATCTTAATGAATGTGTGTTCGTTCCTCCAATTTATTACTCTGTCCCATAAAAATATGTCAGATGATATAGAACAATTTCCAAAAGGCACATAATTTTCACGGCTGAAGTGAGCGGCATTGCAGGAACAATTTTGCAGACAAAGCTCTTGGCATCTGCTAAGTGTGGTATTTAGAGAATCAGTTTTATAAATTTCAATAGCAGAGATGGCCATGACAATTTCGTACCTTACTTCCATGAGACATATCGATCTTTCATATGCGAAAGGTCGCATTCAATTCTAATTAAATCAACAACATTGGTGGCATTCTTCCTTCTAGAGTCATACCTGTATCTCCTTAAATGCCCGTCTGAGTCGAGTTTTACACACTCGATGAACTCATGAGGATACGATTTTTTAGACGTACCAATGTTCACAACATGAACTGCCATTGCAGTATCAGTTGTATACACTAGTCCAGATGAATGTCCTGGATAATCGCTCCTTGGTAATTGATAGTAAATTAGGATTTGACCATCAGTAGCATTTGTAAAAACAGCAGAGTTAGCAGGTTCTATAAACCCCGCGAACGAGTTGCCGTTTGTAACCATTTGCCCCTTGTATAACCTCTGCCCAACCAACAATGTGTCTACAGGGTGATCAAAAGACTGCCAAAAAATAGTGTTACCTTCTCTGCCCAAGAGAACCAAATTCCCTTCTTCTTCTTTAGTGAGGTTCATTCTGTCACACCAGTTGTAACATGCAATATATAAGGTTACAAACGTTTATAATAAATTTTTTCAATAAATAATGTTACCAAAATATTATACTCCAACTTTGAGTAGAATTTTGGTAGCACTTCAAAACAAGGGATTGTTAACCGTCGAGGGCTGTGTTCCACACAGAGTCCTTAAAACTGATTCGCTCCCTCCACCAGAATGCTTGAGGATTTTGCAAGCGTCAGTCTCCCAGGATACAACGACGAAGAGCAGCAGGTGAAGCACCAACACCTCCACTCTACGAACTGGATAGGTTTGAACTCAAAATTTCTAGACACTCGAAAAGCTCTAGCTAGAAAAAACTGAGGNAGCAGCAGGTGAAGCACCAACACCTCCACTTTACGAACTGGATAGCTTTGAACTCAAAATTTCTAGACACTCGAAAAGCTCTAGCTAAAAAAAAACTAAGGAACTCAAGAACACTTGAGAGAGAATGGCAAAGGGAAGAAGGTTTCTGTTTCTTTGTTTTGGTGTGTGGAATGAGGAGGGGAAGCTCACCTTTTATAATCTCCAAGGAGGGACTTGGTAGCAAAATTAGAAAAAATTTTCATTAATCTCAAAACGTTTTTCAGTCATTAAACATTTTCTAGAAACTAGAAAGGCTTCTGTTACTAACGTTTCATTAAACTGTGTAATAACATCCAAAACGTTCAGTTTATTCTGGTTCATAATGGAAAGAAAAAAAAATATTAGGCCACAACAAAAGGTTGGGCTTACTATGGTCCAAGTTTCGGCCCGGCATTCGTATCCGTAAGTGCGGGCACACACGAGCCCATGCAAATTCAAGCCCAACCCCGAAGATTTGTACCCCTCCTGCGCACGCCTGAGAGAGCATCTGTGGTTGTTATTCTTATTACCATCACAAAACAAGGTTCTATATAAACCACTTGCACCATGCATTTCCTACCAATGTGGGACTATAATATTTTCCTTTCATTTTCCATTTCAATGGTGCACTTTTGAGCAACAATTTCTCATTCATCCGTGTACTATTTTGAGCGTGTGAATATACGAAATCAATGTCCTCGCATAGGAGAACAAGAATTCACTAAGATCTTTCATCAACAAGATGTGGATCCCACTCAATTTTTAGCTTCAAAATGGTCTATGAAAATGAGTTTTATAACAAATTTTAATCTTTAAAATCCACTTGGGCTTCCAAGCCCAAGCCAAGCCCAAATTGTTTCCTTAACCCATTTTTCCAACAATCCCACACATGAATAGAAATTGTAAAAAGAGAGACTACAGACTCTAGACAAGGTGATAGAGTTCAACGAATTAAACCTGCATAGGATAGGTAGGTGTTACCCTTTGAACCTTCTCTCGTGAGAGTATATTTACTTTACTGACTGATCAGTAGACACGATGTCTTTGAACTGTTCTATCGTTCATGTAAACAATAATATACTTCACATAGGAATCTTTCTTAACAAATCCAGTTCTTACGGTTATGTTAATTTTGGCCTTGAATATCTCTGCCTGGTTCTGCAAGAGTTTCTACGGAATTAAGTCCTCATAATTCCCCTTTAAAGCGGCTCCACTTCTCTCTCACATAGGTGATTTCTTAGTTAAGAGTAATCCACACTACTCTGCTCGATTTCTCGACGCATAAGAATCATTAAAAGCCTTTGCTTATCCTATTCTCTACAGGCATCATTGCTTTTCATCACAGGAATGGACATGAGGGTAATATCCTCACAGGAGAATAACCCTCACAGTGATCCAACTAAGTCTTTACAATTAGGTTGTCCCTTTGAACCTAGTTCTTGGGATCTCCAGTCAACTAGGTTGGGTTTCCATTGTATAGACTTTTACTTCATGGGCTTTAGTCCCATTCCTCTTGATGATTTGTCAACTAACTCTCTGTTCAACCCTTTGGTTAGCGGATTCGCTAAGTTATTCTTAGACTTCACATAGTCTATAGAAATAACTCCCGTTGAGAGTAGTTGTCTAATGGTATTATGTCTACGACGTATATGTCTAGACTTACCATTATACATGTTACTCTGTGCCCTTCCAATAGCCGATTGGCTGTCGCAATGTATAGATATTGGCGGCACAGGCTTAGGCCAATCTGGAATATCTTCTAAGAAATGGCGTAGCCATTTAGCCTCTTCACCACATTTATCTAGAGCTATAAACTCAGATTCCATCGTAGATCGGGCTATACTAGTTTGTTTTGAAGATTTCCATGATACAGCTGCTCCAGCTAGTGTGAACACATACCCACTAGTAGACTTTGAGTCTTTTATATCAGATATCCAATTTGCATCGCTGTATCCTTCTAAAACTGCAGGATATCTGTTATAGTGTAGTCTGTAGTTACGAGTATATCGTAAGTACCTAAATACTTTCACAATTCCTTTCCAATGCTCAGCATTTGGATTACTCGTATATCTACTCAGTCTACTGACTGTGTAGGCTATATCTGGCCTCGTGCAACTCATCAAGTACATCAGACTACCAATCACTCTTGAGTAATCTACTTGAGAAATACTCTCACCTTTATTCTTATGAAGGTGTTGACTCATGTCTATCGGAGTTCTGGACACTCCAGAATCATCTTTGTTGAATTTCTCCAAAATTTTGTCCATATAGTGTGACTGATTAAGTATGAGTCCATCAGACGTTCTTGTAATTTTAATTCCCAAAATTACATCAGCTAGACCCATATCTTTCATGTCAAATTTGGAGTTCAACATATTCTTA
>JXTB01000056.1:20396-116545 GCA_002914805.1 Parasponia andersonii
AAATGGTCCATGAAAATGAGTTTTATAACAAATTTAATCTTTAAAATCCACTTGGGCTTCCAAGCCCAAGCCAAGCCCAAATTATTTCCTTAACCCATTTTTCCAACACATTCCTACCACAGAACTCTTCCAATCTTCAGGGTATGCCCTCCAAATCCGTGATCGATTGGGTGTTCGCAGTTCCAAGCCTGACCCTGAAAATTCCAATGACGAATTCTCTGGCACGGGAGAGTTTGTGTTGGCTGACCAAACGACAATGTGACTAATGTTGCCCACTCCAACGGCAACGACTGACAGTGAGTAGTCATTGTTGCTTTGTCCAGAGCAGTAGAATCCAAAGTAAAAGCCCAAACATCTTCCAATCATCCATGATCATTGGCTTAATGTTGTACCACGTTTTTGTATGACCTGAATTTAGATAGCACGAACTATTACTGATCCTGGAAAATGAAGGATTTACGGCGAGAATGCCTGATAAAACACTGTAACTAGAGAGAACGTAGAATAAGAAGGCCATGATAGAATAATGATCGCCCATAATTTACACTTTGGGCTTCCCTTTACGGCTATACTACTTTCCTATATCCACCTTCCACGTTTCTCAGTATCAAATAGAAAAGTAACAAAGAAATTGCAGAACATATTGAGATTATAATTGCTCAAGCACGTTGATACATGATACATCAAACAAGAAAAATCAAAACAAAGAAAGTTTAGAAGAAGTTAGGCCAAAGTTGAGCAACGATCCTAATCAAGTCAAAGGTGGGAAGACTATATTATAAAGCAATATCATGAGCGTAACAAAGTCTTCTTATTAGTATAATCAATGGTACAAGTGAACATGGTCACGCGCAAACAAAATAATTACTACAGGAAGTTCTGAGTTTCACACTTTAATTAATCAAAGTCAAAGCTGCCTTACAATTTAAGAAGCTTTCCAATGTGTTACAGATATTGAAATACTTTTTTATCTAAAGAAGATGTAATTAGGTTGAAAAAAGAAAGGGCTCTCACACCGCTCAGTGCCTGACAAGTTTACTTTATTTTATATTTGCTAATCAATTTTATTGGCTACTTTTGAATTTTCAGCAACATAATAAGCCAATGTATGGGTGTACTTATCATCTTTTGGGTCTTGACTATAAATCCTCTCATCAGGGTTCCAATTCAAAATATTGGTGCTTCAAATGTCTAACATTATGTTCCCCATTATGGTTAATACTATTATACTAAAAACATAATATAATACTATACATTATATATTTCATTTCATTTTGTGTATATTACAAAATTTAATTGGATCTCTTACTTATTATTATACAAAGCCACCAAAATTTTATTTGCATTCGATGTGTAAAAGTGTCAAAATGGACTGGGCCAAACGGGTCAGCCTGCAGCCCATCATTGTGGCCCAAAGGTCGAGCCGGGCCAGCCCACATTATTACAGGTCCGGGCTCAGCCCGGCCTTAGGATAGGGCCGAGCTGGACTATATGTCTAGGCCCACTAACTCGGCCCACCAATCTAGCTCGCATAGGTCGGCTTGGCCCGGCATGCCAAAAATATTTAAATACATTTAAATACAAAATTTTTTTTCCAATACTTATAAATACACATACTTTCACTCTTTTTTTCATACTTTCAAATTTCAATCTAATTCTAAATAATTTTCTAATATTTAACTTTTTTATCAATTATTCTACTTATATACTTTTAGCTTATTTAATTATTTTTAAATTTTTATCAATAGGGAAAAAAATATAACATGTTTTAACATGTTATTTATTTTTTCATAAATTTTATTTTTAAATTTCTTCTATTTTTAACTAATTATATGTATAATAATCTCATTTTTTTAATTTTTCTTAAATTGGGCCAAGAGCGGGCCGGCACGGGTCGACTCATTTTGGCCCATTCTAGGTTGGGCTCGGCCTGGCAGGCCTACAGGCAGGGTTGGGCTCCTTTGACACCTTCCTCCCAAGCCTGTTTTGGGCAGGCCGGGGAACCCATTTTGACACATTTATCGACATGGGATTCAAAGCAAATAGGTTAGCATCCATATATTCACAACACTTCCCATTAGCTTGAATATACTTATTTGCATTTTAGGATATGCTTTGTTAAAAACCTTGTCTCGAAAAGCCTAGTGGGACAAAAACCATGGCAAAGAAAATGAGTATATTACTCTTGTACAAGATACGCATTTCAAACTGCCTCATCGAAAATTTACCTAGAAAACCCAATTGAAAAAGAAGAAAAGAAAAAGTGTAGATGTATATTCTCACCCTTAAAGAAAGAAAGGCTTCTTCTTCATAAATCATGAAATCGATGCATTCTAATAATGCAGACAAGGTGACAGACTTTAATTTGGAATGTGAAAGACAAAAGTGTCTTTGTGAATTAATCTACCAGCCGATTATCACAGTCGTATTTGTTGGTTATAAATGTTGTTGCTTTTCTAGAGCTTATAGTGAAGAAGAATTTTGGTGATATATGTTTACTTCAATTGCTTTTGATGTATCCTTCTCATATTTGATCAATGCATGTAGTATTATCTTCATACGATATTGTTAGACTATTGATTTGAGTCGTATACATTCTTGACTTGCTTCAAGAAAAGCCAGGATTTTATTATGATTTAATAAATGGTAGCGAGAGTTTAACATGTGTTTGGGATCAGATCTCGAGTTTTAGGGATAACTAGCTTACAAATCATAATTATATAATAATACGGTAATAATAAAGGGTCTGGTTGACGGAGGCGAATAGACTGACTATAATGTCAATTAGAAGTCAAATACAGAAAACGAGGGGTTAGAGATGGTAATAATGACAATAACAATAATAACATAAATAATAATTGAGAAATAATGAGAGAACACAAAATCTCGAACTTATACCACAAGTCAAGCACAAAGTTTGAGGAGAGTAGCTCATGGCCTAGAAATCACTAAAGTCTAAGGGTTAGAAGCTGCATGCAAAGAAACTAGCAAGACGAGTTAGTAGTAACGTAAAAATAATTAGATAATAGAAAGGTAGTATAAAAATAATTGACTAGTTAGAAAATGACATAAATCTAAGTAAAAATGACATAAAACTAATTATGAGATTAAAGTGATACAAAGTAATTATTGAGCCTTAGATATATAAACAAATAAGTATGAGCTTAGGAATAGGACATGCGAAAATATCTAGGCCTATATAAATATTTAAGAAAATATCAACATTAAAAAGATTTATTATTGATCAAGTTTTACACATGCATGGACATATGAAGATAGGTACGTGTATATATATATATATATATATATATATATATATATATATAAAAGTGCATAGAAATAAGGTAAAAATGACTAGGGGCTGACCACGGGTAAACCAAGAAAGTTAGGTGCATGTAAATAAAATACAACAAGATACATGCAAATATACACGTAAAGATAGGCTGGAAAGATATATATATATATATATATATGTGTGTGAAAATACATGTAGAAAAAGGGGATGAAGACTTAACTATGAGTTGGTTATGAACCAAGGTGGTAATAGACATGTGACTCTTGGGCCTTGACTTAGACGAAAGAACAAGAGATGTTGATGGTGGTGCTACTGATGGTGTAGCCGAGGGAAATGAAGAGATGATGGTGGTGATACGTGATGTTAACAATATTAGGAGATTTAAGCCTTGGGTAGAAGAGAAAAGGAAAGATGGTGGCGGTGATATTGGAGATAGGGGAATACTAAGTGATGAAAATGATGGATACAAATGAAGACTTAGTGGCCCTGATCAAACATAAGAAAAAGTGAGAAAAAGAACACGGTAAAACAAAATAAGAAAGCTTGTATTAATGGACTGCTTATTAGCCTCAAATGAGAGGATAACATGCTTATTTATAGGCAAGTTTGTCTTAAGCTACGAGAGGACTTTTATTACGAGGAAATGAGGTGTCAACCTCTAATTAGCTTAACTTTTAGTTGCTAAGTCTTAGTGAGCAAGTTAGAAGGGTCCAGAGTCTTCTAGAGTTGTCTAAAACCATTGGGCAGCTTGTGCATGAAAGAAGGAGCTCCAAAGTGACATGTAGTTTGGCACCAAGTGATGTGTAGCCTAGGTCCAACAACTTGTAGTTCAAGCATGGGTAAAAAAAGCTCAAACGATATGTAGTTCTTGCTAAACTATATATCGTTTTCTTGAGATTATGTCGTTTCTCTTGTGCTACTTGTAATTTGAGTAAGCTAGCTTAGGTCTTGTTAGTCCCATGCTTAATTAGTACTATATCATGCTTAAGGGTTAATTCCAAAAATCGGAAAACCCCCAAAACAACATGATTTAAAATTTATCTTGAATGTTGGATTAAAATGGCCACATAGTAGTTATGTGATCATAATATACATATATATATATATATATATATATATATATGAAAGCTCGACTCTAAACGTGAGCTATCCACATTTCTCCCTTTACTAACGATTTCAAGAACAATAACTAATCTAAAGCTACATGCATTGACTTTGATACTAACTCATAACTCTTTCCACACTGAAGCAAGATATCATAGTGTTCCTCTCATTCTGATGGGGACGATTTCAAGAACAATAACTAATCTAAAGCTACATGCATTGACTTTGATACTAACTCATAACTCTTTCCACACTGAAGCAAGATATCATAGTGTTCCTCTCATTCTGATGGGGACGATTTCAAGAACAATAACTAATCTAAAGCTACATGCATTGACTTTGATACTAACTCATAACTCTTTCCACACTGAAGCAAGATATCATAGTGTTCCTCTCATTCTGATGGGGACTTGGCTCTCATCTCTGCTAATCAACTTTGCCAACCCGAAATAAGAGACTTTGGCATTAACATTTTCATCCAATGGAATGTTATGTGGTTTTATACCAAGATGTATTATTTTCTGTCGACATTAATTCTTCGTGAAGATAATAAGCTAGCCTTTTGGCTTTCTTCGTGAAGATAATAAACTAGCCTTTTGGCTATCTCAAGTATGATCTTCTTTCTTGTTCACCAATCTAGACAATGTACCTGGTTGAATTTTGAACTATCTATAATGTCACAATCAAAAATCCAAAACCATTATTTTTAGTAAATTTTAGATAAAAGAATAATTAAATATTAGTTTTACGAAATTTAAGAGAAATCAGATATTAAATAATTTCGTTTTGATTTTCAAATCATTATAAATTCTATAATCATTAAAACTCTTATTAGTATTTAACTACTTAAGAAAATTACCCGTTAAAGTTCAAGAAGATTTCTAGCTATCTTATTTGGATACTTGTTGAGAAATCATAAGTCTTTGATAAATTGAGTTAAACCGAAAACTTTAGTCCAACATCCAAAATATTTTACAAAGAAATAAGTTCACAAATTAATAACAAAATCATCCTCATACATCTACTTACTAATTTTGGCTAAATAATTGAATAAGAAAAAGAAATTAACAGAGTATAATCACCCACCAGGAAAGAGAAGTGGGAAAGCATGTACAAACTATGCATCTTGTCTGACCACCAAGATTACTACCTCAAATTGACAAACACCTAAAAGTGGGAGAAGTAGGGGGTGAGCATTCATATGCTCAGTAGTATTTCAATTACTTTTTTGAATGGATGCAGTTTTACCAAACCTGCATGGTTAATACATTTTTCTTAAAATCCATTTATAAATCGTTTTATAAATAATTGATATTCAGAATAATCACATATTCAAAATCAAAACTAATAACACATGATTGTATGTATCATAAATCAATCAAGTATATGAGTGAGCTTTCATCCTCCTATCATAGCCGTTTAATATCTCTGTAGTAGAGTTACCAAGCATCTTAACACTACCTATAGGTGTATTAGCCAAAAATCTATGCAGAGGCCTAGGTCTTTCATCTAACACTGCGATAACTCGGCATCGATCTAAACTACTATGATGTAATAATGGAATTCAAGTGTGTGATCCTATGGTATGTACAATATGTAACAAGATATGTAACCATGCAAAATATAATCAAACAATACTTTAAAATTTCCACTTTGCATTATTCTGGGATTTACTATAACATGGGCAGCATACTACTGTATTACCCCATAATCACAATTTAAAAATTTGTATCAAATTCCACACAGTCCAATCCTAGTATAATCCAATCTATTTTCACAATTTATCATTTATCATACAATTCATGATTTTTCTTAAATCAATCTTAATGTAATTATAAGTCAAAATAAGTATAAAACCAGATAATTGAACCCCTACCTCAATATGGTAGCTATACCAAGCTAACAACACTCGAAGAAAACTCCCGTTAGTCATTTGAGTGCTCAAACGGTTATTTCAGGATCCTAGTAAGCTCATTTGAAAAAAATGACTTTTCCAACAGAGCCTCAAATTGAGAAACGAGGTCATCACTGTATTCAGAGTACCCAAAAATGCTAGATTAGATGTATAATTTGTCAAAAGTAGGTCTCAGGATGGGACCCATCCCATGGCACACAAAATAACATTATTCACAAATCTCAAAATTTGTATCGATTCGAAACATAGCCATATTATATATCAAAATTCATTTCTTATCCTCACTAAATCAAAATTTGAAATCAAAATTCAATTTTGAAATCTCGAGCTTTAAGCGGGCTTTAAATCCGAGAATTACAAAAATGTCTCTTTTTGGAATTAATTTGAAAAAGTCCACTTTTTCCAAAGTATTTAGAAAAATATCATCTTTGCTATTTATTTAAAAAAGTATCACTTTCCTGATATATTTCAGAAAATATCATTATCACATTATCATTTAGGAAAATATCACTTTCGAAAATATTTAAAAAAGTATCAACTTCACTGATTATTTGTAAAAAATATCATTTTTTGCATAAATATTTCTAAAATAACACTTTTCAAATTTCAACCCAAAGCCCAATCTCACTAGAAACAGATATCTAACCAACACTGTTTTGGTTTGCAAGAATACCACTTTTTCTTCTCAGTTAGAAAAATACTACATTTTTCAATTCGAAAATTAACATACTTCCAGATATTATTTTTACTTCTATCAACTGTAATTATTCATGATTTTTAACCATCTTTCACCTCAAATAGTTACCTCGGGTAAAATAATTACCTAACGAAATAATTATAAAAATATAACTTTTACAAACTTTGGTAAAACGACCGAAACAATGAAAATTTTACAGGTGGTCGAAAAATGACAAGGACGACGAGACGAATCTAACAATACCATCAGTGTCGCGAAAGGAGGTCTGATGAAGCTCTGGTAGCCAAAAAACCTCGCGGTGATCAGAAATTTCAAGGTGGCTAATCTCCGTTTTCTAGCGATAAAATCCGACGAGACTTAATGGTGTGGCTTCATCGAAGGTTAAGGAAGATTGTGAGCTGGCGCGTTGGGCAATTGAAGCTATGGTGTGCTAGCAATAAAACTTTGAAGTTTCAACTATTTTTCTCTCTGGGGGACATCTCTTGAGGAAGATGAGGAAATAGAGGGATTTAAATGCAATTTCTGGAACTGTTGATATAATAAAATATTCTAGATATTTTGATTTATATATTCCAAAAATTAATATTTACCAAAATGCCATTGACTGTAAAATTACCCTTTTGCCCATATTAAAAATTAGGATTTTATATGCTTCCATCTTTTAAAAAATTTCGTCCCAAAATTCGAATATAATATAATAAGTATGAGAGGAACATTAAGGAATTGTCAGAAGGATAGTGAATAATAAAAAATAAGATGTAGGAAGATCGAATCAAAGACTGTTTATACAAAAAGTGTGAAATATATGTCCTCTACTTAGTGTTAGAATCTTGTCAACATATTGTTGCCATACTAGGCATGAGTTAAATAGGTACATAAAGTTATTAAGATGACCCATCAATAGATACAAAGACATGAACATATGAGAATAATGTCCTTAGGTCAGTACACAAAACAAGAGTGGTAACGATAATTAAGACCAAGAGTTGATAATACAAGACTCCTATAACCTGAGTATTGATTGTTAGGTAACGGCATAAGTTATTTATAATTCCTCAGGACGAGTGAGAAGCAACCAAATATACAAAACTCTTCTAATCGAGAACATGACTAGAATCACTAAGAATAGAAATCTCCAACAGGGGAATAAATAGCACATTGTAGTCCAATCATATAAAATACAAGTCTCCACATAACAAGTATAGCCCAAAGACTTCCCAAGTTTTTTACCCAAGGTAATACCATATGATAATTACTTATTCCATATTTATGTCCAGAGACTTTATAAGTTTCTCTACCCAATGTAGGATTATAATAATAATCGTGAATCATCAATCACCTCCAAATTCTTTCTAAGTCTTTGATACAAGAGAAAGTCATATAGAAATGTCTCAATATCCAGCATGTAGGTAAAACCAATAATAATAGTATAATACCCCAGAATAAGGTTTTAACATAATAATTGTCTCCGCGGTAACACTTGTCTCCCATAAAATCTTATTTCATTTTAAAATTAAAAATAATTTTCGGAAATATTTTTGAAAATATGCAACACAAAATAAGGGGTATACAAGAATATTACACTAGTCACAATGAAGTCTCACATTGGCCATAGGTAAACAAAACCTGAACTCTAAGTATTTCTTTTTAAAAATATAATAGGAAGAGTTTAACAACTTTTAACACAAACCTACGAGTGAACCAATCTCAAATACCATCAATTATACTACCATAATGATGCTTGAGTTTAACTCAAATCAAGTAATGAGTTACGGGCTCAACTCAATACTAATAACTCAATCAAAATTTACATCAAGTGCTTTAAATATGTCAATTCTCTTCAAAACATAGTTAATCATGATAGAAGTTTTTCTTAAAATGCCAAAACTTTCTCAAAAGTTTTAAACATTTCTCTCCAATAAATTCATAATCACACCTTCTTTTTGTTGGCAAATCACAAATGCAATATGTTTCCATGATTTTTGTTTGTGAAAAACTCTAAGTAAGGCATGCTTTAGTAAGACTATCTTTGTATTTTATAACTTAAAAGTCTCCACACACCAATAATTTTATCAAAAAGTGGTTTTGAAACAAATTTTTAGGATAGAGATTTATAAAATATTTCAAAAAAATAGTACAGCATGTCATGGTTAAACTTTTTAATTTAAGTAGGTTGACAATTTTTTTTAAGCCTTATTCAACTTGTAACTTATACAACCCCAAGAATTTAAAAGTCCAATCATATTTTTAAAGGAAATACCATACATTATTTTGCATAACTTAAACTCAATTAAACATCAACTCAAGCATATTTATTCAGAGTTTGAATTCATTTGAAAATCTAATTTATATAAATTTTCAAAGTTCAAAAAAAAATATCATGTATTAGTATATACCACCTAAGTCCCTCCAAGACTTAGGTATTCAAAATCAATTTATTCCTATTTGAAACTCAAATAAAACGTCATCCCAAGTCTCCAACACTAGGAGTTCCTAACACTTAGGATATCAAATTAAATCAATTATGCAAGTACTCAATTATCCAATTGAGACTACCAAGGTAAGGTCAACCCAACTTGACTTAACTAATGAAAAATAATTTATTTTTAAAAAAACAAGGATTTAACAATCCAAAATTCACCAACTTCATATATACATTACTAAAATAGGTCATATATATATATATATAGAAGCTTGGAAGTGAATATAAATATATATATATATATCTAATTAACAAGGCACATCAAACTATAATAACGACAAGATTTTTTAAGACCTCCAAAAGGATTTAAAATTTAAGATTTCTTCATTCCTACAAGGTTCCAATTGGATACCATAACTAAGTTTTACTTTGCAAAATGCATATAACAAGATATTATAAATATAACATCTTTGACACATACACAATTCTTACAAAAATTTATACTTTTACCGTATTAATTTGTACCAAAAAATTTTTTTTTCTAAAAAATCAAACTAGTTTCCCAAAGTTACCGCATAAACTTTTCTATAAACATCTCGTGTTCAGTTCTAAATTAACTTAATGAATATGTAAAAGTATATTTTAGTTTCTAAGTCAAATACCGAGAATATCTACCACATTCAAAGGTTAGAACTTTATGTTTATAAAAAATTTCTTAATCTAAATAATTCTCTAACTAGCACTATCAAATATAGATTAGAATTAATTTAGTACCATAGCTAAATTTTAGATACACCAAGGTTCAAACTTTACAATAGTGCAATCTTACAAACATCCAATTTCAAATAGCCTATAAGTTTTAAAACTATTCATTATTTGAAAAAGTGAATCACTTTTTCCTATCTAATATTTAAATTTAAAATATCCATGGTTCTCTTGAAAATGAAGGTATACAATTTTATCAATCATATCAGCCTATTTCATTCCAAACTATATTAATCATTTTTTAATCCAATAATCAATAAAAATTTCTCAATTCCAAAAGTTTCACTTTAATAAGATAAGTAAACCTAGGTATGCATGCAACTATCAGGTGAGCAAACCAAATTTTCATAAGTAGATGACTTACTAGGAAGCATGATTACAATAATTTAGACAAAATCAATAACCCAAGAATTTCAGATAAAATTAAATCAATTATTCAATCGATGCACTACCAATGTCCAAGTCATCTTGGTAGACTTAGTACAATACCACATTTAAGCAAACTCAATCTATCATACCAATTTATTAATCAGTGAGCCATACGTTATGCAAAAATATCATCTATTTTAAACACCCTGATATAAACATCAACCACCAATTACTCGAACCGAGTAATTGAAAGTATACAAAAATTAAGAAGATTAAATCACATCCCAAAAAGTTATGAAATCCCGATTTAATCTAAGGTATCAAAAATATATAGCACAAGTTAGCCATCATAGAACCTATAAGATTCACACATAGCTCACTACCTGAATCAACGTAGGAGTATAAATATAAATGCCCATTGGAATCAAAGATTTTTGATATGAGTAGAATCCACTAATCTCGTGTCAATCCCAACACTTCTGTGACTAGAGTTTCTGGGATATAACTATCTCAACGATATTAGAGTTTCACTCTAAGGAGATAAACGAAGGATTCAGGACGAATCAGAATAAAGACAATATATTTAGCCAATTCCCAAATAATGTATGAGGTATTTGTCAAACACTTTCTAAAATCCTTTTTAAACAACAAAATATCACAGGTAAGATTCCAGATGGATCTGAAGCCTGCAACTCTGATAGCCAGAAATCCAAATCCGTGACTTTTAGTAAATTTTAGATGAAAGAATAATTAAATATTAGTTTTACGAAATTCAGGAGAAATCAGATATTAAATAATTTTGTTTTGATCTTCAAATCATTCTAAATTCCATAATCATTAAAACTCTTATTAATATTTAACTACTTAAGAAAAAGGTCAAGAAAATTTCTAGCAATCTCATTTGGATACTTGTTGAGAAATAATAAGTTTTTGGTAAATGGAGTTAAACTGAAAACTTTATCTATCCATAGTAATTTATAAATAATTAAATTATCAAATTAATAATAAAATTATCCTCATATATCCAGTTACTAATTTTGGCTAAATAATTGAACAAGGAAAAGAAGTTAATGGAGTATAAGCACCCATTAGGGAAGAGGAGTGGGAAGGTATGTACACGTTATGTAGCTTGTCTGACCACCCAGATTATTATCTCAAATAGACAAGCACCTGAAAGTATGAGAAGTAGGGGAGGGTGCGCATTCACATGCCCAGTAGTAATTCAATTACCTTTTTGAATAGATGCAATTTTACCAAACCTGTATGGTTAATACCTTTTTCCTAAAATCTATTTATAAAGCAAGTTTATAAATAATTGATATCCAGAATAATCACATATTCAAAACTAAAACCAGAAACACATAATTGTAAATATCATAAATCAATCAAGTATATGAGTGAGCTCTTATCCTCCCGTCACGGCTCTGTAATACCTCTGTAATAGAGGTACCTAGCATTTTGACACTACTCGTAGGTGTATCAACCAAAAACCTGCGCATAGGCCTAGGTCTTTCACTTAGCACTACAGCAACTCACCAGCGATCTAAACTACCATGATACAATAATAGAACTCAAGTATGTGATCCTACAGTATGTACAACATGTAATAAGATATGTAACCATGAAAAATATAATCAAAAAATGCTTTAAAATTTCTACTTGGCATTATTCTGGGATTTACTGTAACATGGGTAGTACACCACTACATTACCCTATGATCACAATTTAAAAATTTGTATAAAATTTCACACAGTCCAACCCCAAATATAATCTAATCTATTTCCATAATTTATCATTTATCGTAAAATTCATAATTTTTCATAAATCTATTTTGATGCAATTATAAATCAAAACAAGTATAAAATCAGGTAATTAAACCCCTACCTCAATATGGTAGCTATAATAAGCTAACGACGCTCAAAGAAAACTCTCATTGGTCACATAATGCTCAAACGGTTGTTTTGGAATCCTAGTATGCTCACTTAAAAAAGTGACATTTCCAACGGAGGCTCAGATTGAGAAACGGAGATCATCACTGAATTTAGAATACCCAAAAATGCTAGGTTAGATATATAATTTGTCAAAAGTGGATCACGATGTGGGACCCACCCCATTGTATACAAAACGATACTATTCATGAGTCTCGGAATTTGTATCGATTCGAAACATAGCCATATTATATATCAAAATTCGTTTCTCGTCCTCACTAAATCCAAATTTCAAAATCAAAATTCAATTTCAAAATCCCGAGCTTTAAGCGGGCTTTAAATCCGAGAATTACAAAATGTTTCTTTTTGGAATTAATTTGAAAAACGTCCACTTTTTCCGAAGTATTTAGAAAAATATCATCTTTGCTATTTATTTACATAAATATCACTTTCTTGAAATATTTCAGAAAATATCATTATCAAATAATTATTTAGGAAACTTTCGAAAATATTTGAAAAAGTATCAACTTTACTGATTTTTTAAAAACATGTCATTTTTGCATTAATATTTTGAAAAATAGCACTTTTCAAATTTCTGCCCAATCTCACTAGAAATAGATTTCTAACGAACACTGCTTTGGTTTGTAAAAATACCACTTTATGTTCTGAATTAGAAAATACCACATTTTTATTTCAAAAATTAACATGTTTTCAGATATCATTTTTACTTTTACTAACTGTAATTATTCATATTTTTAACCCTTTTTCACCTCAAATAGTGATCTCGGGTAAAATAATTACCTTATAAAATAATTATAAAAATATCACTTTTTACAAACTTTGGTAAAACGACCTAAATAGTGAAAATCTTACCGACGGTGAATTAACAACTGAAAGTGGTCAGAAATACGGCGACGACGAGACGAATCCAACGGTATCATGAGTGTCATAAAAGGAAGTCCAGTGAAGCTCCGGTGGCCGAAAAACTTGACAGTGGCTAGAAATTTCAAGGTAACCGTTCTCTGTATTCCGGTGATAAAATCCGACGAGACTTAGCAACGTGGCTTCATCAGAGGTTGAGGAAGATGGCGAGCCAGCAAGTTGAGTGATCAAAGCTATGGTGCGTCGGCAGTAAAGCTTTGAAATTTCAGCTATTTTTCTCTTTCGAGGACCTCTCTCGAAGAAGACGAGGAAATGGAGGAATTTAAATGCAATTTTGGAAACTATTGATATAATGAAATATTTTTGATATTTTGATTTTAATATTCCAAAAATTGATATTTACCATAATGCCATTGACCGTAAAATTACACTCTTGCCCATTTAAAAATTAGGATTTTACATAAAACGTTCAAATTATTTCTTAATAGATTACCAAGCATTAGTGCTGAGTTGCTCAACTCCTTATTGAGCTTGTTCAATTAGTTGTAATCATATTCTCGAATTTTTCTCTCTTTTTTTTGGGTGTATATATCATGGAAATTGACTCAATTAGTTGTAATCATATACTGGAAATTGACTTAACATTTAGGTTGAGTGGCTTGATGTCCTGATGAGCCTACGCAGCAACCCATCAATAGTGCTCAAAACCTTGTCAAGCTATATGGTAGGCTCGACAATAATTATGTACTCACGACAAATATTTTGAGACTACGTATTTTTGAGTACTTGACAAGGTGTTGATCGCTCAACCTGACTTTTGAGTGCCTGAAACAGTGTCGAGCGCTTAGCACCCATTAAGTAAAATCTTAGTTGGTCGTCATCTTTCACCCAGATGTAGCCGAGCTACAACACTAGTTTCCGATGTAAGTTTTGAGCACAAAAATTGCCCAAAAATTATTTTAGAAACCGTTATTTAGATGGCTTTTTTGTTTTTGGCGCTCTAGTAATTACCACTTAACGCAGTTGGACGGAAATGTCGTTATCAACAAGCCATGTCTACAATTACAATCTGAAAAACAATTTTAAAACTTGTAAGTTTGAACTTCGAAGATTAATATTGACTTGTATAAACAAATACATGTGCAAAAAATTGATCTTCAAACAAAAATTGGTATTTGGTTCTAATTATTTCTTATTGTACAGTATACCTGTTGTCGATTTTGTTGTATTTAATGTTCGTGTCATTTTATTCATCGTTATCATTGTTTCTTTATATTTTGTTGCGGTTTTTAATTTGAAAGTTGTTTGTGTTTTGATTGTCGTTTATTCTTTTTTGTCGTTTTATGCTTTAGTGTGGTTGTGAATATATTTTTGTTTTTTATGTTTGTGTCGTTTTTCCATTTTCTTCTTGTTTGTTTACTTTAGCGTAGTTCTTACTTTCTAGTTTTTTCTTGTCGTTTATTCGTGCAGCCTCTATTTTATTGTCCATTCTCTGCTGCAACTTGCGACCACTTTTTGTCGTTTGGTTTTCACTTTCTATATTCTTTTTTGTGTCGTTTTTCACTTTGTTGTCGGGTTGGCTGCTTGTTTCCGACTTTCTGGTTATCTTTTTCTGTGTCCTTTTCATTTTGTTGTCGTGTTTTCATTTGACATTGCTTTCTGCGGAAATGACATGGGTTCCAGATTTTAAAAAAAAAAATCTCAATAATACGATCCGGCCTAATTTACTTAATTTTGTACGACTCTTTTTACATGGGTATTTGAATCAATTTTCGCATCTTGCACTTCTTTTCTCTTCTTTTCAATTTTTTCTATCTTTCTTTTCTCAGTTTCAATTGTCGATTTTATAATGAGTCGGGGGTTTAGTGGTTGGTTTACAAATTTTCTATTTCAAACTTCAAAATCGTTTAGCCATTTTTCATTTTTTCTCTTCCACTTTTCTTTAGCATATTTATCGTGCAGTTTTTCTTAGTTTCAATCACAGTTGAAATTTGGGCACAATCGGTATCACCGATTTCTAATTCAAAGGAGATTTCGTAATCTGTTGATGAAAATGGTGAAGTTTCTTAGTCAATTTTATCCCAAATAGTTGAGAAGAGGAAATAACCCATTTCAGATGATCCTATTTTTGAGTCGAACTTGCCTCAAATTGGAAGCAAGAAGAAGACATCGTCTTCGGTCGATGTTAGACCTTCTCGTAAGAATCGTCAAGTTAAGGCTCGAGCTAATAGGAAGATTTTGGTCTAAGGTTCTACACTTCCTGAGGTTTAGGTAATACAGAAAGAATCTATTACTATTTATGTTTGATTTTGTATATAGAATGTTAATTGTTTCAGTAAGGTTTCTAGTTGATATTTGGATTTTGTGGCATTGCACTGTTTTGTGCAAGTAACTTTGGCCATTTTAGTTCAATAAATGAATGAATATAGCTAATATACTGTTTAAATTTTATTTAGAAATAAACATGAGTTTGCTCATCAATGTTTGAAATTTATGTAATATCTCATTGTCATAAACTCGATCATATTTCTGTTGTTACTATTTATTTTCCATGTATGTGTGGTGAATAGTGCTCTTCCCACAAAGGTTTTCTACAAACCTTGGGTTTCCATGCATCAGAATACTATATAATTATCTAAATCATTAAAAACCACAAGGGTATCTTGAAAACCAATGTAGTTTCTTTTTTGAAAAACACCTTATAGCTAAGTACATAATAGGAATCGCTGGTTTCATGAAAACCAGTTTGATTTTCCTTTTGTATAATGTACTGTTGTTAAGTAAATAATATGAAGCTATAACGGTTTTTTAGAGACCAGTTTGGTTTCCTATTTGCATAATGTCTTGTTGCTAAGTTAAGCTTTTTTTTTTTTTATTGTTATCATTTTTTTTCTATGTATATTGTTGAATAGTGCTCTTGTCCTATTAAGATTCAAGTGCCATTCTCTAAAACTACTAGTTAACCTGATGACTTTAATTTGTGTTAACATCTATTACATTGTTAAGTTATTAATTTTTTCATTATTATATTATATTTTTTTTTATATTTATGGATCTATGTTCCAAATTTTTTTGTAGGATTGGGAATATATTATTAAACCATAACATAGAATTGATGGCAACCTTATGTTCTTCCATTCTATTACTATAATAGATAATATGAGGAGAGTTATAAATGTCAGGGGTGATCATGTTTCTTCTATGTTTGAGAATATATATTTTAGTTATTGTCTTAATCAGTAAAAACTAGTAGGCCAAGGTCAATTAATCTATCATTTTCTCTTAAAAAAGGTTAAGCAACCAAATCCATATGAGATGTGGTTTAAGATAGGTGGGAAATTGTTAAGGTTTCGCATTCAAGAATTTGTTATTGTCATTGGTCTTTTATATGTTAGTGATACGAATAAGACTCCTTTTGAGATCAAATGAGTTAGGTTGTTGGAAAAATATTTTAAAAAATATCCTAGGTTTGATAAAGTAGCTTTGGAAGATATTTTTTGGAATGGATCATTTGAAACCGACGAATATCTTATTAATATTTTTTATCTGATTGAGAATTACCTATTTGGAAATTTGAAAAAAAAAAAATGGTTTCCAAGATTAATATGGAAATTTGCGATCGAGGTCAATATGAGCAGTTTCTATGTGGTAAAGAGTTATTTAGGAATGCATTAAAGTATCCGAAGTTTGAATTGAAGTCATTAATGGACCAAAAAATTCTGATATTATTGAGGACAAACCCGTAGATTCAAAAAGGAAGGGAAAGAAGAATGTGGAATCTAGCAAACATAAAAAATCAAAAAAGTGAAATCTGTGAATGAAAAGGATTCCTACAAGTTGATTGAGTTTCCTTTAGCCTTTCAGATATAGGCTTATAATTGTTTTGATAAATTGGTTAGTACTGTTTGCTATAAGCTTGCTTCGAAGATTCCTCGTATTTTGAACTATGTCTACGATATTGGTCATTATTTTGAAGAGCTTGAGAAGAATGTCTTTAAAGCTAATGAGATAAATATTTATTTAACTTTTTTTGTTTTATGTTTTATGTTTGTTGTTGTTTTTTTAACATAGTTTTCTTTTTTATTTGATTTCAAATCTCAGTTCATAATGTATTTATCTCAGTTCAGAATGTATTTCCCATTGTAGAGGAAATCACTGAGTATAGACGTAATGAGCTTCCTAAAAGAGTACAATAATATATTTTAGAGAGCTTGGGTAATGTTGTTGTAGCTCATGATGGTGATGATGATTTTGTTGATAATCCTTCAAATGTTCTAGCTCCTGCAAGAGCTTTTGAGCCTCCAGAATTTCTAGTGGAAAGTGCTCCCTTTACATCAAAATCTAGCCAAGCTAAGGCTAGTGCAAGTATCTTGCAGTTTACCAAGGAAATGGATATGATGAAGAAAGAGAGTTTTCGGATTTGATTAAAAAGAGTATTGATTTGATGAAGAAGGATTTTGATGCTAAATTTGATGTTCTTCTGACTATGTTGACCAAATATCAAGAGAAGTTAGGTATTAATGTTGTTTCTTGTCATGCTAGTCGAGTTCATGAGATACTTACATTTTTGTTTCTTGTTTAGTTGATACTATTCCATTAAGTAATTAACCCTTAGTAATTTCCTGGAAACTTTGGGAGTTTCCTGGAAATGTTAGGCATTTCTTGAAAACTTTCGGAGTTTCTTGGAAATCCTATGTGTAGGAACCATTTTTGGTTCCTAGGAAACTTTGTTGGTTTCTAGAAAGTTGAAAGCTGACCAATAATTATTTTAGTTTCTTAGAAACCGTTAACTGGAAACCATATCATTTTCTTATGTCTTACGATTGCATTATTATTTTTATTTTGGTCAAGTTGTTGGCCACTCTCCAAATGTTGTTGGAGACGATGATATAGGAATGGTACTATCTTTTTAACTATTTTTTGTTTTCATTTTTGTTTTATTGTTGTTAATATTTTTACTTTTTGTCTTGAATTTTCTTTTTAATTTTTTATTATTTCTTTTAAGGCTGATGTTACTTGTTCTGATAATGAAAGAATCATTGAGCATTGGTATTTTTTGTAGGCTTTTGTTGTTTATTTTTGACTACTAATTAAGTTTCTATAGATTTATTTTGTTTCTTATATATTTTCAAGGTAATGACAATGTAATTGAAAATATTTCAATGGATATTGATGCACCTATGAAGGAAGAAAATAAAGAAGTAACACCTCAAGTGGATGAAATTGATAAGAATTCTAAAGTCAGTGATGAGGACAAGGTTAAAATTGATGAATTTTAAATATTTTAGTTTCCATTTGGTTTTTTCTTTCTTTTTTTAATACTTCAACTTAACCTTTTTAAGCTTTTTTTTTAACAAGGTCGATGTTCCTGATGTTGATATCAATGCGGATGATATCATTATTACTCTTGGTTTTATTCCTGATGGTGATCTTCTAGCAGTTGAGGTATACTAATTTGTTTTGGAAAACATCATAGTTTTATTTTTCCTTTTCTTCTTTTTATACTATTTTTTTATTATTTTTAGGGTGTTGATTCTGTTAATAAACATAAGGATACTGTTAAAGATGATGAGGATGAGGGGAAGAATGCTAAAGAAAATAAAGAGGAAGAGAAGGAAGATAAAGAAGATGGCAATGATGAGGAAAAGTATAAGGAAAATGATAAAGATGATAAGGATGATCTTGATAAAGGAGAGGGCAAAGTAATAGATTAATAACCGCTATGATTTCCCAGAAACTATTAAATAGAAACCGAGTTGCCTTTGTATTTTTGATTTTTTTTTTCAACCTATTGACAAATCCTCCAATGATGGCAAGGAAGATGCGACTGATGGCAGTGATAATATTGCTGATAAGGTATTTATTTTATATTGTGGTTCAGAAAGCTAAATATGCTAACCAATAACCCCTACGGTTTCCATGAAACTATTAATCGAAAACCAAGTTGCTCTAGTGTTTTTGAGTGATTGTTTTTATTTTATTTTAGTTTTTTTTTCAGGGTATTGACAATTTTGCTAAGGATGGCAATGATGATAAAGTATTAATATGCCTTTTTTTGCTAGTTAATATTTAATTTCTTTATTGAGTTACTGTACTTAGAATCTGTATTTGATATGTTCCTAGAAACTAATTAACATGATGATTATGGTTTCTAGTTGTTAGTTTCTTGACTAGTAACCATCATGTTTTCCTACAAACCATGTTGGTTTCCAAAAAGTACAATCTTTGACTATTTTCTAATTTGGTTTGTTGGAAATAATTAAGTAGAAACCAAGTTGTGCTTTGCTTCCAGGGTGCTGACAATTCATCTAATGATCGCAATGAAGAAAATATTGTTAGCTGTGACCCTATTGCTGAAAAGGTATCAGTATGTTTTTATTTCTGCCTATTGTTACAGAGTTATTATAATTAAGTTAGTATACCTAGTACTATTTTGTTTAGTTTTATTCATTTCTGCTTTCTATAAGAAACCAGACAGGTTTTCTACTACTTTTTAATTTAATAATGAGTTCATGATTTCATATTTTCAAGATGACGAATTTTGACAATTTTGATAATGATACTATTAATGCATGCATTAAAAATGTTGTTGAGAAATATTCAAAAGAGTCATAATCTTTTTTCAAGACTATAGCTTTACCAAAAAAGAGAAACCAAACCTGGTGCTCAATTGAGGTCGCTGTTTATCAATGAGTGCAGTTCTTTAGCTGATTAAGCTCAGATTGATTCTTCAGCTACCTTGGTTTAGATTGAATCTTATTTCGAGCCTATTGAAAAGCCGAAGGAAAAGATCATGCTAAGAAAGGTGAAGTGTTTATCTGCATTTTCTATGGAGTTTATGAAACCTCCTAATACAGGTTGGCAGAACGAGTTTGTTGATTTTGTAGACAAAGATCTTAATTTTAGAAATAAGTAATTATAACGTTATCTTTAATAGATATATGAATAAATATTTTATATTATATTATTTTTGTTTTAATAGTTTTTATTTTATTACTTTATTCAGGACAATATTTTATTTAAAGAAGGCCAACACACTTGAGAAACTATTTGATTTTATAATAGACAAAGTCAATTTGAAGATGTGGTTTTATGATTTGAGTTATGAAAACAGAATTGTTAGTTTCTTTATAAGTATTTTTTTTCTTTATTCTTGTTTAAAAATTTTATTTATTTGCTTTTTAATTTATATATTGATAGTATGGAATATTTCTTATTTATTAATATTTGGTTTTCTTTCCGTAAATATACTCGTTTTTAGAAACTAATAATTTTGAGTAGGTACTATTTTGGGTACCAATAGGAAACAAATGGAAATCAATATGATTTTCAGAAAACCATATTGATTTCCTATTATTTCCAAAAAACCAACAAGAGACAAATAGAAACCAATATAGTTTCCTAGAAACTATAGTGGTTTCTGATTGGTTTCATGAAAATCAATAGGAAATTATATTAATTTCCAAGAAACTCTAGTGGTTTCCTATTAGTTTCCAAGAAACTAATATTGTTTGATAACCATTTTGTTGTCTTGAAAACCATATTTTTTTTCTTAGTATGCAAAATTTATATTTTTTTTGTTTCAATTGACATGTACTTTTCTTTTCGTTTTTTTCTTAGCACATGAATGCTTGTTTCTACTACTTGCATAAGAAAGTGAAGTGCAACAAGGACATTAAGTTGAGGGTAACTACTACAGATACTCAGTTTGATCAGTGTTTAAAGTTCTTATATAAAAGCTTTTTCTACGAAAAATCCATTCCTTCTATTTTCAACATAGAAGATATAATTGTCGAGTATATTTTGGGCTGCTATAAGCATTGCAATACCCCTTAGATTAATGTTGAATATATTTTGATGTAGGTGCATGTTAATTCTATGGAGCATTGGATTCTTGTCCATTATAATGTTCTCAGTAGGTGTCTTAATATATTCAATTCTTTATGGGGTAAACTGAATGAGGGTAAAGCTTTGAAGACTATTAAACGCTTTTCAGCTTTGCTGCCTTACTTTTTGGACTTGGTTGGTTTCTTTTCTATTCAAAAAGATCTTAACCTTTCTTCTGAGTTTTATGCAAATAAGAAGCCTATGACCTTTTTGAAGTTTACATGTTTGAAGGACTCCTTAAGCAACAACTTAAGTACGTATTTTTCTTTTCTTTTTTTTTTTTTTTCTAGTTTTCCTTGTTTTTGGTGCTCTGGTTTCTTGTGTTTGTCTTTTGTTTTTTGTGTACATATGATTATGGTGTTTTTGTCATTACCTTTGCTGAGTACTTTACACATGGTATGCTTGATGAGTTGAAGAAAAATTTTTAAGTTCAAAATTATCGAAACAAGCTATCAGCAGAACATTATATGCATGGCAAGATGAAGCAGATTGAGAGTTATGAGTCCGAACTTGATTTCAAAGGACGTCTTTCTAAGAAGATGAAGAATACGAAGAAATGACAATTTACTGTTTAGACTTTTTATATTATGGTTATGATTGATGTAATTTCTTTTTTGAATATTTGATCAGCATGGATATTATAGTACTTTTTTCATTTTAATTTGTCTTTAGTAAGATATCAAGTTTCTGGATGGGAAATTTTGAATATCTATATTGGAAACCATAAACCAAAAAGTTAAAAGGAAGAAACTACTTTGGTTTTCTATTTTGAAATCTAAGATTTGACTAGTAACAAATATGGTAAGTATAAATCGGAAGCTATGAACCAGTTTTTGTAGAAGCGAGAAATTTGTTTGATCTCCAATTTATAAAATAGCATAAAGCAAGGAAATCTTTAATATATCTGGTAGAAACCATGAACGAAATTCAAAGTGAGAAACCTATTTGTTTTATGTCTTATTTAATTTAAAACAACATCAAAGTGATAAACCATAACCTATTTAATTTAGGACTAAACATGAGTTGAGTTTGTCTATCAATATCAAAAATTTATGTAATGTTTCATTGTTACAAACTTGGTCATGTTTCTGTTATTGTTATTATTATTTATTTCCTATATATATGTGGTGAATATTGCTCTTGTTATATAGGAAACCACAAAGGTTTTCTAGAAACTAGTTTTGTTTCCATATAGTAAAATGCCATGTACCTAAGTAAATAATAGGAAATCACAACGGTTTCTTAGAAATCGATGTGATTTCTTTTTTAAAAAACGTCATGTAACTAACTAAATCATCGGAAACTATAAAGATTTTCTGCAAACTAATTAGGTTTCCTCTTTGTAGAATCGCCTGTAGTTAACTAAATCATTAAAAACCACAACGGTTTCCTGGAAACCAATTTGTTTTCATCTTTACAGAATCCCCTATAAGTAACTAAATCATTAGAATGGCTTTCTGGAAACTAATTTAGTTTTCTCTTTGCAGAATCCCCTGTGGCTAACTAAATCATTGGAAATCATAAGAGTTTCTTGTAAGCTAGTTTGAATTCCTCTTTCTAGAAAAACATGTAGCTAAGTAAATAACAGGAAATATAGATAAAATTCAAAGTGAGAAACCTAAAATCCTTGTGGCTATTAGAATTTTCTAATAGTAAGAGATCAATAAGATTCCAGAAGTAATCATAAATTCTAAAAATAGGTTTCTATGAGTAAATGAAATAGTTTCCAAATTTGTTTATATTCATAAATTCTAGCAAAATATCTAATTTTTCATTGATCATTTTACTTCTAAAACTAGTGGATTTCTACAGGTTACTATAGTGTGTCTGTACTTCTTGTACCTTCTATACCTTATTTTTGCTTTAGGTTCACCAACAGATAGAATCAATTTCTTCTTTGTCTTCCTGCTTTCCACTTTCCTTTGGTGCTTTAAGTTTGATTTTTGAAATAGAATTTGGTATGATTCATTCTTTTGGATTTCTAACTGAATGCACAGATACTTCATATATCGCTAGCATTATGTCCTTTTTGTAGTATTTTGAGCAGTAATCGTAACTACTTAAATGCCTTTTTGCAAACATTATCATTGCATGACTGCATGGTAGCTCATCCATTTGGAACCGATTGTACAAGCAAGTTTCTTTCTCTAAATTCACTTCAAATGAATTTGTCCCTTCAATAACTTCGAAAATTATTTCACTTGCTTACTGAACTTAAAAATTTAATGATCAAAAAATTACTCAAATCGATAATTGATTTTAGGAAACCATTTCAGCTTCCAGTTCCACTTTATGGTTTCCATTTCATATTTTCTTTCTTTCTTTTTAAGTATAGAAATAGTTTTATATGTACTTTCATTCTTGTTGATTCAATATAGTTTTGGGTCAGTATCTTGTTTGGTTTGGTTGCAAACTTTGTCCCTAGTACAAGTGCCTCGCTCTTGTGTTTCCAAGCCCAGTTTTGAGTCAAACTTCTCAAGCATTCAACTAATGGATCAACTAGTAGATGTCTTGCAACATTATTGGTTACATTCATGTATCTTCTATTTGTAGAATATACCCTAGCCTATTTAGAGAAACCAATTTCCTGCTAACTAATTCACTGAAAACCATAAGGATTTCTTAGAAACTAGTTCAGCTTCCTTTATGCAGAATGCTTTATACCTAACTAATTCACCGGAAACCATAAGAGATTGTTGGAAACTAGTTCGGTTTCATTTTTATAGAATGCCATGTAGCTAACTAATTCACAAAAAACTACAAGGGTTTCTTAGAAACCAGTTCGGTTTCCTTTATGCAAAATGCCATGTATGTAATTAATTCACCGAAAACCACAAAGATTTCCTGGAAACCAACTTGGATTCTTGTAGATATAGAGATACCTTTTAACCATTACTTAATTGTAACACCAAGAACTAAGAAACCAATCCCTAATTGTAATACTTAATATTCTAAAAATCTAATTCAATTCTAAATTCACATAAACTTGAAACTATTCAAAAAGTTAGAAACTAAGCAACTTAGAAACCTATAATTATTAACTAATTGAACTACAGAGTTACATTTTTGGAAAAAAAAAAAAAGAAAAGAAAAGAAAAGAAAGGTTGCAAGAAACCTGTAGGTAATTTAGTTTCTTGAAATTTTACCCTAAAAAAACACGGAACTAGCTCCCATTTTTGACAGCAAATATCTTAGAAATCACTAGCTCAATTGGTTTTCTGAAAAAAGGAATGAAATTTTTTAGAAGGGACCATTACCTAATTTCACCAAAATAAAATTGTAGAAACCATAGCTACATTTTAAGATCAAAAGCGAAGAAATTTGAAGCAAATTTTGACACCAAATATATAAGAAACCAATTTCGACATGAAGAATCTTATAAACATTCTCTAATTTTCAGATTTTCAATGAACAATGAAAACTGTTTTTTTTTTCTTTTGATTTTCCATGATGAACACATGCTA
This sequence comes from Parasponia andersonii, assembly GCA_002914805.1. Lineage (NCBI taxonomy): Eukaryota > Viridiplantae > Streptophyta > Magnoliopsida > Rosales > Cannabaceae > Trema > Trema andersonii. The sequence continues at coordinate 45,125 of JXTB01000056.1, forward strand.
TTTTCAAATTTTGATTAGAAGAACTCAAAAATTCAAACACAAATCAAATTAGAAACCAAATTCAACATCAAGAAAACTTATATTGCACTTAAATTGAAGGAAACCAAGTTGAATCATTCGCAATTTTGGTCTGAATGTTCGATTTAATTGTTTCCGATCAGCTTTGTTACCATGATTTTTTGATCGTTTGCAGCTGCTCCCCTCTGCATCGCTTTGTTATTGTTTATCGGCTCGACCCTCAGACTTTTTATCTCAGGGCTTTCTTATAAAAATCCAGGACCATGGGGTAAAAAATTTAAAAATCCCGGATGGATTGATTTTTTGGAAAAATCCCGAATTGATTTTAAAATTATCACTTTTGACAAGTTTTTAGAAAATATCACTTTTAATAAATATTTAGAAAAATACAATTTTTCTTCAAAATTTGTATTTTTCAGTGATACTCGAGGTAATCACTTGGATTACTTTAGGTACCAATCTAATTACTTGATGTAACCAATCAAATCACCTTAGGTAATTTGACAGGTTGCCTTAAGTATCTCACCAATTAATAAAAAGTGATACTTTTCTAAATAGTTTTAAAAATATGTTTTTTTAAGTAAATTTGGCATTTTTCAAACAATTTTAAAAATCTGGGAGTTTTCAATTTTTTTTAAACTTTCAGCATAAAAAAAAAATCTAATTTACTCTTATTTTATTGATTTATGGGATACTATCACTTTTATACCATGTATTTTGATACTTTGTTCAAATTATTTCTTGTGTTTTGGTTATTATCAATATTGAACTTTAGATTTAAAATCTGTTACAAATTTATACATTGACACTAATTTAGAGCAGTTAATTTACCAAGTTATCGTTTAAAAAATTGAAAATAAATCATATAAAAACTGATCCGAAAATAAGTTTATTAAATTATCTTAGTATATTAACTCTTCTAAATTAGTATTAGAGTATAAATTTATAACAAATATTAAATCTAAGGGTTAGTATTGATAATAACCAAAATAAAAGGTATAAACCGAATAAAGTATCAAAATATAGAATATAAAAATGATACTATCCCTTGATTTATTTTCTTATTTATCAAAATACAGGTGCTTATGTGAGGATGAGTCTTTACTGCATGTGTATGAGGAAGTGTAAAATAATACCTTAAACATTAAAAATTTCTAGAAATTAATATATGAGTTGACTTTTTGAATAACTTTAACTGAGAAAAGACAATAATATTCTCAAAATTAAGGAGAATGAAGGAAATTATTTTTTTGTTACTAAAATTGGTCAAAAAATCAGTCCAATGTATTAATTTTTAGAAATTCTTAACTTCATAGTATTATTTTACAGAATTACAGAACACTCAAATTTCATGTTATTTTTTTATAGTTCACCTTTATCAATTTCAAGAAAAAGCAAACAACACTCTACTAATATTTTCTTTTTATTTTTCTTTATTTTTTTTTTGATAAAAACACTTTAGTTTTATTTTAAGGCATCCTCATTCATGTAATATGTATTTAATAAGTTGTTATATTTATTGGTGGGACATATAGAAACCTTTGAGTTTAATTATCGTGTATTATCTTAGAAATTTATCGAATTCAATAATTTAGCTAATTGGTCGCAAAAAATATTATTTTATCGCGATTATTAATTTATCATGTCTAGAAACAAAGTAAAGCATTATAACCAAATAATTTGTTCAATTACAACCCAAGGTCTGTAGAAATTATTGTAACTGGCTGAGAAGCTAATTCTTTTCATAAAAAAGATAGAATTTACATTATGCCTTATTTCAAAAGCTTTCTCTCAATGTCTGGTCCATCCATTTTCATGTAACCTCAGAATAGGCGAATAAATTCATCACTGTCAAGAGATTATTATAATTTATTATCACTAATTCTATGTACAAATAGGATCAGGTATACGTTGTAATGGAGTGATATGACAGTATTATTCTTGCTGATGTTCTGTTCATAAATAGTCTATTTCATCTGCGGCAGGGGGATTGTCCTTGAAACGATGGTAAGTATTAGAAAATCTGAATATCGAAAGAGACTCGTAGTTAGGCAATACAAATATTTTAACTGCATTTACCTTGAACTTGAAATGGAACAAGATATTGTCCAAGATTGTGGACTTGAATGGATAAAAGAAAATTTCCAATGTTGTTCACAAACTAGTACTTATATGTCTCACAAACTGATTTCAGTTCTTACACAAACAATAGTAGAATTACAAATCTTAGAAACTCTAGGAAGAAAATACTTGGAAACCAATTTATTGACGACCAAACGACAGTGTGACTAGTATTACTGCCTCCTCCAACCGCAATGACTGCTAACAAGTAGCCATCGTTTGTCATCTCAGAGCCGTACAATCCAAAGTAAAACCACAAACAGCGATTTTTCACTAAGAGGATCACTGTCATCTTCCATCCATCCATGACCTCAGACTTGTTACTGTACCATGTTGCATTCTGGCGTGTATCAAGATAAAATGCATTGTTATTCGTTCTAGCAAATGAAGGACTTTCAAGGCTTACAAGGGGAAAAAAAAAAAACACTGTAAACAATAGATATAAGGACCCTGTAGCACAAGCATGCCATAAATATCACTATGTCCTCTAAATTTAGACCTCCTTGTAAAAAAGAGGATTACCTAATGAATGAGGATCTAATTGCTTAAAGAACAGCAATACATCATAAAATAACAATAATGATACTTATAATATTATTAAAAAAAAAAAAAAGGAACATAAGAGTGAGATTATTAAAAAAAATTGGACGAATTTCCCAATTCCCAATGTTGCATATTCCTGTTTTGTATAAAATGAATGGTCTAGATAAGACAGTTGACCCCCAAACGCAATTATCGCAATTCAATAAAGAAGCCAAGAAAAAGTGATCAATGACTTAGACTTTTCTAAGTCGAGTTGTAATGGGAAACAAAAAAGAAAACCCTCAGTACAAGGCAGTGAAATTATGACAAGGGCGTTTTTCCTAGCACGTGCTACTTGGCCAGTTTTTGATAGGAATGAAAAAAGCAGAGAATATTGTGTGTAATTATTAAAGGCGTGAATACCCATCGGCAACATATTGTGGCAAATAATATAAACGATACTCCCTCAAAAAAAAAAAAAAAAAAACTATACAACATTCCCTTGAATATGCACAAAGAATATTCCTGATCATGTCTGAAGCTTTTGTGCGGTTTCATTTTCAACGGCAATATTTAGCTTCAATTTAGGGGGACAAAATAATTAGTAACAATAAAATTGGGTATACTTGAAAGAGTTAAAAGAATTGGATTAGGGTGGGTGAGAGTTTCATGGTTTGAGACGACCTCATAATGTAAAAAATTGATCCATAGAAACCGAAATTATTAGCTTCCATCTCAGTATAGTTTTGTGAAAGAGGATATACTGATAGGCTCTTTACTCTATAAGAATTGATACTGTGAATCAATAAATTGAATTTCCTCTGTTTCTTTTTGCTAGAGTATACATAACTTCTATTCTGGTTCACTTCTGAATAAGACCAGAATGTTATCTGTTGGTTGGTTAAAAGTCCAAATAAAAATTGTAATTTAATAGTTCTAGAACACAAAATGAATTCTCATGACGTGTCATCAGTAATCTCCACACGAACATCTCCCACCGTTTAAGTGGTGATGCCGACTAACATCGCATACAAGAATTTTCAGCTCCTACAAAATAATTGTAGAATGAAAAATCTTAGAAACAGTAGAAAAGCTCCCGTTTGTTATACCTCTTCACTTGTGGTTTTCATCTCGGAGCAGAAAGAGTAGAAGCTTGTGGTGCCACAGTAATATGGTCATTTGCAACAGAGGCAAAGGCCATAGCATGAGAAAATGTGTAGTTGATATCAGGGTCAACTTCCACGAGTCCTTCCAAGACTTTAACTACTGTAGACATGAAAGGCCTTTTTGTAAGATCGTTCTGTAAACACCACGCCCCAATCCTTATCACTTTTACCACTTCTTCCCTATTGTTTTGCATTTCTTCATCAAAGTCTTCCACAATGTCAATGAGTTGATCCTCCTCGGCCTTCTTCTGCAACATTTTAAGCAAATGAAAGCTAGACTCCGATCGCGAGCTATCCACATTTCTCCTTTTGCTAACGATTTCAAGAACAACAATTCCAAAGCTATACACATCGACTTTGACAGTGACTCTTAGCTCTTTCCACTCTGGAGCAAGATATCCAGGAGTTCCTCGCATTGTGGTGAGGACTTGGCTCTCATCTCTGTTAATCAACTTTGCCAACCCGAAATCAGAGACTTTGGCATTGAAATTTTCATCCAGAAGAATATTATGTGGTTTTATATCAAGATGTATTATTTTTTGTCGACATTCTTCGTGAAGATAAGCCAGCCCTTTGGCTATGTCAAGTATGATCTTCTTTCTGGTTTGCCAATCTAGACAGCATGCCAGGTCTGGATTGAAAATCCAACTGTCTAGAGACCCATTAGTCATATATTCATAGACTAGAAGCCTACAAGATTTTTCAGCACAAAATCCAACCAACCTTACAAGATTGAAGTGGTGAAGGCTTCCAATTGTCTCAACTTCTGCTAAGAACTCCCTCATCCCTTGACTCATTTTATCTAAGCGCTTCACTGCAATTCTTGTTCCATCTGCTAGAACCCCTTTGAACACAGATCCGAAACCTCCACTGCCAAGCGTTTCCTTAAAATTCTCTGTTGCTATTCGTAAGGCTTCGTATGAAAACCGCAAGGGCATTCCAGGAACTTGCTTCAGATTCTCGTCTCCATCCTCTTCCTCTTGGTTTTTTCTCAACATCACAAGACAAACGAGCATTAGAAGAATGATGGTGACACCACCAGCAGTAGATGCTGCTATAATTGTCAACTTCTTTCGATGTCTTCTAGTCCAAGAAGATGCAGGAACCTCCGGTTTATCTTCTTCTGGGGAGCCATTGGGGTTTAGTACCTTGATGAATGCGAGTAAATTGCTTTGACCTGTGCTGTTGTATCTAGTAGAATAAATCTCAGATGGCATATAACATTTTCCATCAGAAACATCAGTATTATACGTGAATACAACCGCAGTGCACGAACAACTTTTCAGACAAGCTTTTTTGCATTCATTTACTGTTCTAATTGATATAATTCCAACATCCGCATTGTTGGAGTTGGAGTAAATAATGTCCCTTACCTCTGTAAGAAGGTAACGACCTGGTGAATTCTGGCATTCTTGGGTAATCATATCAACAATGTCAGTGCCAGAGCCCTCTGGATCATACCAGTACGTCCTTAAACGCCCGCCTTCATCCATTTTCACAAACACAATATACTCGAGATGATTTGATGCTTTGGATGTTCCCAAATTTACGACAAACTTCTTCTGCTCGGCTTCCACGTACTGTAGTCCAGAGCGATTTCTCGAATTATTGTCCAATGCTAATTGATAATACATTAGAAATCGACCATCACTAGTATTGAAGAAAGCAGAGAAATTAGCAGCTGGTGTTAGTGTGGCAAAGAAGGGACTATCTCTCCCCAATTTGCTGGAATAGAAACTCGGGACAAGGTTTTGACCCTCGTAGAGCCTTTGCCCGATCAATAACGTGTCTTCGGGGTGGTCAAAAGACTGCCAAAGCACAGCTCCCTCATCGCCAAAGAGAACCAAGTTTCCTGCTTCAGTCAGGTTCATTCCCACCACAGGCTTACCAGAAGTGTTGGCTGACCACACAGTATAGCCATTTGATTCTCGTAGTATTAAGCCTTCATCTCTGGTCAGTTGGAGTGATGCATTCTCTCTCACAATATAGTCTCTTTTGGTTGACCAAACTACATCATGTCCTTCACCTCCAACAGCAACGACTGCAAGCGAGTAGATATCGCTGCTTCCTTCTGAGTAAAATCCGCAATAAAACCCGAGACTACGGCTATAATCTTGTATTAAAAGGTGAACCCTCATTTTCCATCCATCCATGGTCACTGAGTTGTTGTTGTACCATGTGGATGGAAGGCCTGAATCAAGGTAGTATGTGTAGCTGGTTCTGGGAAATGAAGAATTTCCGGTCATTGCAACTGAATTTCTGAGAAAGAAAACAACGTAAAAAGTTAAGATGAGATTGTAAAATAAGCTAGACATGGTTTCCAATGAGTTTACAGTGCCATCTAATTTTCTTATAACTCGACGAGAACGGTAGGACACATGGGGCAGGAGAGTGGGATCCTCATCTTTGATTATAGAGAGAGGGAAGCAGGACTTCAAAATTTATGAAAGTCGTGCATGACAGCTAGCTAGTCCACATTTACTAGGCGATAATTACGATCTCGAACAAGACCTCTATCAGTACTCTGGTCTGGTGCAACATTTTTGGAACTTTCCTAAGCAATTTATTTAAGCTAAAAGATCTAAGATGCTGGTTATTACATTATACAAGACGAAAAGGAGCAATAGTTGTACAATGGGAAGGTACTTCTTTCTCAGAAATTGTGTTATGAGAAAAGTAGTAATTTGCTATAACATGATAACACCTAGTAAAAGCATCTATGTTTGCTAAGCAATTAGCATTAAATCATTTACCTTTCTAAATACTACTCCAGCTCCTTTATATAAGGTAAAGTAATCTAGATGGTGACAGTCAACCACCCATCCCAAACCAGAAAAAGAAAGATAAATAAAAAAAGCAATCAATGACTAGGACTTTTCTAAGCCAGGCTCTAATGGTCCATATCATGCAAACCCACAGCATACGGCAAACAAACCAAGTCTATTCTCATTTTGGTTTCGTTGACTAAGGAAATTCTAGAATACACAATGGGTCACTTAACATTGACAACTTACGATGAACTCATTTTAATTAAAAAATGTGCTCTAAAGACAAAATTTGATAGAAAAAAGTAAGCAATTATTAGTAGATCAACTCGACTCAAGCAGAGTGGCACATAGGAAGCTGAATCCTGTGAGTCAACCTTGACAACTTCAACAATCCGGATCGCCATATCTGCATTCTTGTGCATCTTACGCACATAGGATAGCATCTGCTTAAGCAGGCATTCATCTTATCACAACCTCTGCTTCCTCCAAACAAATAGAGAAGGCATGTAGATCAACTATATACCTTGGCTTCAACAGGGCTCGCAAGCCTACAAGCCTCCAGCCAGACATCCTCATTCTTGGGGCACAACTCACACCCTTTCCCTATTAGCTCCCTCGCCACCCAAATCTTCCCCGCCATTTCTTCCAAACTCGCAGCCGCAATCCACCCCCGGGGCTCGGTTGGATTGGTCTGAGTAACGCTCTTAAGCAACCATCTAGCCTCCTTGATATCCGAAACCTGGGCAGTACTAGCAATCTCTCCACACTCATAAGATCATTAAGATAAGCTTTAGGATCCACAACTGAAGCAATTAACGTCCCAGAAACCGAGTCAGAAATCTTGTCCAATTTCATGAACAAGAGGGTCCCTTTTCCACCTCCAACCGCAGTCAAATCCGTGCAACTTCGTTTTGAGTCCAACGCATTATCCGCAAGAATCGTATCTGGAACCGGAACAAAGCGCTCGAACCTCTAACGCCATCTTTTTTGTTTCTAATATTTATACGTACGTTTTACTCTTTGTTGTCGCTTTATTATAGAGTCCACGCTTTTTTGTTTCTAATCTCTGTATATTTTACTCTTTGTTGTTTTTTTTTCCCTGATAATAATACGTTTTACTGTTTTTTTTTAAAATAAAATACGTTTTATTGTTATTGTGGTGTTATCCATTCTTTTCTTGTTCTTTACTTTATTTTATTTTATTTCTTTCACTGCTGTGGTTTATAAGATGTTCCACTTTGTTTCCCTTCTATTTTTTTTTTTTTTTGAAACATAGTGCTGAGTGTCAATTTTTCTTCTAAGAAAGGACCGAAAGAAACAGACCAAATTAGAGAAACGGGTGATATGGACTCAGATGGTAGTGCTTTGGGATTAAATGACTTCTTTAGAACTATTTTTAAATGAAAGAAAGAGAGTAAGAAAGGAAAAAACCGCAAATCTGACAAAGAAGACGACCTATAATCCATGATTTTTGGGCTTTTAAACTTCTATAAATTCCATTTTTACTGTCTACTATTTCTATTCTTGATTTCTCTCTATCTTCGCTCAAAAATAATAAAAACTCATTTCTTTGAGGAAAAAAAAAAAAAGAAGAATTTTCTGCAGGTTTGATCCCTATATTATTCACAAATTGGCAAAATGGCTCCAAAGTTAATTTTTTTCACAATTAAGTTCTTAAGTTTTAAAAATTTTGTAAATTGATATTTTACTAACATTAATTAGCTTGAAAGGGAAATAGAAAGAATTTTTAAGAGAAATTTTAAATTTTTTAGAATTTTTATTCTTTTTAATTTTTTATATTATGTTGTTAAATATTGTTAATTTTTAGTTATTTTTCTTACAATTTTAACTAATGCCAATGAAATATTGATTTTGACATTCAAAAACTTTACATGTGACTTGAAAATACTTAATTTCATTCAATATTTTAACAATTACTTACAAAAAGAGCTTAATTGTTAAAATTTTTAAAACTTAAGGAATTGCCAAAAATAGTAACTCATGGAACACTTTGCCAATCACAAAAAATATAGGGACCACTCCTGCCAAAAACGAAAAAAGAAAAAAAAAATCCCTTAAAAAGTAACGTTAGAAATGATCCCAAAGCTCCCGACTGCTTGTTGTCCCTAAAATAATGACATCTAGTTATCATAGTCTTAAAATTGACATTTTTGAAATACTGGTCACTAAAATTAGGACAATTTATCTGAAAATGCCATGTTGACAAATTCATTCCTTATTGGTCATTGTTTAAGTGCTATGCGTTCACAAAAGTGGTCATTATTTTTGGCGACCATTTTAGGCCACTAATTTAGTACCATTTCTTACGTTATTTTTTTCTAAGTCTAAAAGGGGAAAAAAGAGAGAAAAAAAACTGATTTTTTGAAAATTTATAAATATTAGTCAGTCAAATATTGTGATCAAAAACGAACTTTGTGAGGGAAAAAAAAAGAAATAAATACCTCAAATTCATTTAAAAATGCCGAAAAATGGCGACCGAATAATACCTATTAATTTCACATGCGATAAGGAAAATACTGTAAATATGATATTAGGTTTCTTTGATAATATAACTCGCAATAATAACATTATAGCATAATAAACTGAGCTCATACTTTTCACGCTACCAATTTCAAAAATTTAATAATTTGTAACAAATAAGTTATTTTTATAATAATTACATAATTAAAAGTAGTCTACTATATATATATATATAAGTTGAAAATTCGGGAGCGCTAAAATTTACGGAGATTATTATTGTAATTAATTCTTTTATGTTGTAAGTGAAAACTAAAATCATAGCAATAATTCGGAGATTATTACTGTAATTAACCTTTTATATTATAAGTGAAAAGTGAGACAAACGGTGTGCATCAATATTTATCCTAAGTTTCTTGGTTTTTATTTAAATATTTCAAAAGAAAAAAAAAAAACGAATTTTGGGGATAAAATACCTCCTTGCCTTTTCACTTTTTGCCAACTGTTATACTTTGTCTCAAAATAATTGATTTTGACATACTTTTATGTTGACTTTCCAGGAAAATGTTTCAAAATAAATTAGTTAGGAGCGGAGTCTGACACTAGGTAAAAATCAGAATTGGCATAATTTCTCTTTTTATTTAGAGCAAGTTATATTTATATATTTTATGTTTTGCATGTATGTTCAGTTTATATTTTATATTTTAATTATTATTAATATTGACATCTGAATTTAAAATTTGTAACAAATTTATACCATTGAGTTTACTAAATACGTTTTTAAACTTTTTGTTTTAACTTTATATATATATATATATATTTTAATACAAAGTTATATTTAAAATTAAATTAAAATTAATAGCTAAAAGAATAAATGTTGAAAAACAATATTAAAAAATACAAAGACCTATAACTATTGAATATTATTTGTTAATATATTTACAAATTTTTGATAAGTTTTAAATTTATATTTCTTTTAAAATATACATGTTTAAACTATAAAGGATATTTTGGTAAAGCAATAGTGAAAATCAAAATTAAAATTGATGTTTAACTTACATAAGATTCCAAATATGAACGCAAGTTATAAATGTACACATTCACAATATAAAGTATTAAATGTAATTATCCTTTCTATTTTATTTTTGATACTTCTTTTTATTATTTATTATAACTATTATTTATTTATTTTAAGGAATTCAAAATATCACGTTTTGTCATATAGTCTAAGGTGGCCGCCATGCAAGGAAACCGTATTTATCTAGGAAACGGACACGGGAACCCTATATCTTAAATCTACAAATAATGCTCGTAGAAACAGAGAAAGGCGAAACATTATTGGTGAGTTTGAGAAGATTAGATTACAATTTAGATTATTATTGATCGAGTTTGAGTTTGAGAATACGAAGATGATACTTCAATATGAGTGGCCGCTTAGAAAGGATGTGAAGATCGAAACAAACTCGATGGAAACGTGCAGATATATCTCCTTCACGAGATTCTGATACGGCTCCATAATCTCGGATCCGCAAACCAATGTAGCACCGTCTACAAGAGGTGGCTCTCCATAGTTTCGTAGACGACTTTATTTTCGGGAACCCAATCCAGATTATGCAAAGCTCGTCTCTTCCTGTTGATAGTGTTGCAGATTGCTTCAAAGAATTTGTCAATGGCCTGCTTCAAGGATTTGTCAATGACGTATTTGACTTTATTAGCCATGTTTGAAGACTTGTTGCTGCTTAAGAAATCCGATTCTTACTACGTCTGCAATCCACTCACCGAAGAGATAGTTATGCTCTCTGAACCCCCTGGCAGAATCGGAGGCCATTTAGTTAGGGCTGGATTGGTATTAGAACAACAACAACAATAATAACTGCAGCGAACGAGGACTAGGAGAACATCAAAACATCACGTAGGTCTGTCTTTTGCTCTGAGACCGGGCAATGGAGCCAAGTAATATTAAAGAATCCTCATCCTCGATTTGTTGCACTAGACAACTACGACGACGTTGTTCCAAGCAAGCATCGGACGTTTATACTGGATAAGTTTATTAGGGCTGAATGTGCCGATTGAGTTGGATCCTTTCAAGTCTGCATATGATACCACAGCGCGGCTTTCCGCTAGTTTGCCTCATGTTGACTTTTCGGGTGGACATTTACGACTTGGGTTTGTTCCATTGGCGCCTACTACGTACGGCTTTCACACTTGTTTAGGGCTGATTCTCAACATTTTTTTGAAAGTCTGGGACTTGAAATATATTAGTAGTGCTGCTAGGCCCTCTTTGCATTCGGTGCACCGACTTCAAATCGAGCCCGCTGCGGACATAGATCATCATGAGACTTGTACTTACGTATCTTCGCTTTTGTGCGTCCGGCGTGGCCGACTACACTGTCACTACTTTAGAGTTCTTTATCTCAGTATTATTGTTTTTAACACTGTTTTTCTTTTCCTCTTATTCCAATTGTAGTTGCTCAATGGTTTCTATCCTTTATTTTCTTTTTGAATTTTATATATTTCTATAATTTTGAAATATAATTCACTTGATGGTATTTCTCAAGTTCCGTGGCTTGACTTGACTGTTCTCCTATATATATGCTCCTTATGCTTTGAACGACTCTCCAAAATCAAACTCTCCCCTTTGACTGGTGGCAACGCCGGTGAATGATTGGCTACAGTAAGCAATAAAATTGAATCTTCCAAAATTGCACCACCTATTTTCTTAGATTTTCCCTTTTGAAATATGAATGCATCTTGTTTGGTTTATCTTTTTAATTTACCTTAAACAATTATCCTTATAGGTAGTTCATCACAGAAAATTTCGGGAGACAATTTGGGTATACTTTTTCCTTGGATACCTATATGCATGGTTTATGATTGTGTTTAATAGATATCATCGTCATCTAGGTTGACCAATAGTTTAGCTATGTAAAGATCAATAATTGTGATGGAGATACTGTAAATGATCTAGTTAAAAAAAAAAAAAAAAAACGGTTTGAAATTCCGCATTGGCCTCAGACCCCTTATTTTACCTGTACTAGTAGTAACACTACCGTTAATTTGTCTATTGGCCAAAATTTGCAACTGAAAATTAAAATCTCTTCCATTAATGCATGCTATAAATAAAATAGTTGTTTATTTCACAGTTTATTACGTAGTCATTTTTTTTTCCCTTTTTTTCAGGTAAAAGTATAAATTAAACCGAAAAGAGTTCCTTCCAGTCCAGTAACCACTATACCATTCGGTCTTCCACAGTAATAAATAAATTTCCACTAACATGGATTCTCTAGTGAGATAAATATCTATGCAGTTAAAATAAAAAAATAAAAAGATAAATAACAAATATGAAAAGCTTTCAAATATCTGACATACTAGAAATATCTATCCAGAGAAATTATCAAAATTGGCTGAGAAACTAAAAAATTTTAATCCATGCCATCCTAAAATAAAAAGCCTATTTTCCAACTTGAAGTATTGAGTTGATTGAAAAACAGAATTCATGGAATTCATCTCAGTGGAACTTCAGATTAGGCCGATAAACGATTATCCAGGGAATTTATCCCAATTTATTCTCACTCATTTGACATTGTGATGGAGAGACATGAGTCTAACCGCAACAACTAATGCAAACTAATGTTAGGAAGCTTTACTTCTATTCCTAAGTACCTTTACCTTGAATACAAGGAAATGCCTATCACTGTTCACAAACTGATTTAAGTCCTCACACAGATAATTGTAGACTCACAAATCGTGGAAAACAAGAAAACACAATATTCCTTTTGTCTTACCTCCTTAAACAATAACCATGCGCGTCATCTTGGAGCAGAAAGAATGGATGCCTGTGGTGCCACCGTGATATGGTCATTTGCAGCAGAGGAAGAGGCAACTGCATGAGAAAACTTAAAGCTGATGTTAGGCTCTACTTCCATAACTCCTTCCAATACCTTAACTACAGTTGACATCAAAGGTCTTTTTGTATAATCGTTCTGCAAACACCAAGCTCCGATCCTTATCATTCTCACTACTTCTTCCCTGTTATTTTGCATGTCTTCATCCAAATCTTCCACAATCGCAATAAGGCAATTCTCTTCAGCCTTCTTCTGCAATATCTCAAGCAAATGGAAGCTAGACTCTGATCGTAAGCGATCCACGTTTCTCCTTTTAAAAACAATTTCAAGAATAACAATTCCGAAGCTATACACATCGACCTTTACAGTGACTATTGACCGTTGCAACTCTGGAGCAAGATATCCAGGAGTTCCTCTCATTGGGATCAGGACTTGGCTCTCGTCTCTTTCAATTAGCTTGGACAACCCAAAATCAGAGACTTTGGCACTAAAATGTTCATCCAAGAGAATGTTATGTGGTTTGATGTCGAGATGTATTATTTTCTGTCGACAATCTTCATGAAGATAAGCAAGCCCTTTGGCTATGTCAAGTATAATCTTCTTCCTAGTTTGCCAATCTAGATAATGAGCTTGATCTCTGTTGAAAATCCAATTGTCTAAAGACCCTTTACTCATGTATTCATAGACTAGAAGCCTGCATGATTTTTCTGCACAAAATCCAACCAATGTTACAAGATTAAAGTGGTGTAGCTTTCCAATTGTTTCAACTTCAGCTATGAATTCTCTCATGCCTTGACTCATTTTATCCAACCGCTTCACTGCAATTATTGTGCCATCTACTAGCACCCCTTTGAACACAGATCCGAAACCACCAATTCCAAGAGTTACCTTGAAATTCTCCGTTGCTATTTTTAACTCTTCCAATGAAAACCGCAATGGCATTCCAGGAACCTGCTTGAGATCATCTTCCCCGTCTTTTTGCAACTCATTCTTCCGCAACATCACAAGAGACACGAGAATTATTAGAATGATCATGATGAGCCCACCAGCAATAGAAGCTGATATTATTGCTGCTAAAATTTTTCGATATCTTGATGAAGGCAGAGTGGGCGGGAGAGCCTTTGGTGTACTTTCTCCTGGTGGGAAAGGGCTTGAAGACGGAGTTGGTGGGAGAACATATGGTATATTTGATTCTCCAATCACACTTAACACCTTAATGAATGTGAGTGATTTGCTCTGATTTATTGGGTTGGATCCAACTCTGACGATGTCATTTGATATATGACAAATCCCATCAGAAACGTCATTCTCGTAGCTAAAGAGAGCAGCACTGCAGGTACAAAGTTGGAGGCAAAACCGTTCGCATCCACTTAGTGTTGTAAGAGATTTAACTGCATCGTCTGTATTGTTGGGGTCAAAGTACATTGTATCTCTTACTCCGGTGAGATAATATATATCTCGTGATGTCTCGCATTTACGGGTAATCATATCAACATTGCTAGGGCCATTACTGCTGCCATTTTCCTCAGAGTCATACTGGTACATCTTTAGACGCCCATCAGAGTCGAGTTTTACACACTCAATGAATTCAAGAGGATATGATTTTTCAGACATACTCAACTTCTCGACATATTCACCTTTTTCATCCTGCCCATACTGTAGTCCAAATGAATCTCTTAAATTTTTATTCAGAGCTGACTGATAAGAAATTAGACATCGACCATCACTCGCATTTGTGAAAACAGAGAAATTAGCAGCTTCGGTTAAACCAGCAGACGTACCGTCGTTTGTAAGCGTTTGACCCCTGTATAACCTCTGCCCAACCAACAACGTGTCTACAGGATTATCAAAAGACTGCCAAAGCTGCTCACCGTCACTACCAAAGAGAACCAAATTTCCTTCTTCAGTGAGGTTCATTCCAGTCACAGACCTCGTTGAAATGATTGAATAGGCCGTCCAAACCAATGTCCCATTTGAGTCTTGCAGTGTTAAGCGTTTATCTGAGAGCTGAAGTGATGAATCCTCTCGCACAGGAGAGTCTGGATTGGCTGACCAAACGACAGTGTGCGTCGTGTCTTCTCCAACGGCGACAACTGAAAACATGTAGTCCTCGCTTCTCCTGGTAGAGCTATAAAATCCACAGAAAAAGGCCAAACTGTTATTTTTCATTGAGAGTAAAACTCTCATCTTCCATCCGTCGTAGATCACTGAATTGTTGTTGTACCACGTTGATGGAAGGCCTGAATGAAGATAGTATGTGTAACTGGTTCTGGGAAAGGATTCGATGCTTGCATCCGAACTTCTGATAAAGAAAACACCATGCATAACACATAGAACATAATAATATAAGCAGGACATCATCTCTGATAATTACTTGAGAATAGCGGGAACAATGGGGCAGGAGGCCGAGGGTGGAATCTTTATCTTCATAGAACTATAGAGAGAAGCGCATGAGTTGAAAATTGTGAAAGAGGTGAATATGACAGCTTAGCTTGTCCAAATTTATGATACAATAATTCATTGTCTCAAACAAGTCCCTCCTATTAGCATTCTGATGCAAATTATTGGAACATTTCAAGCCATAATATATGTAAAACATATGTATTATATAAAAGCTCCAAGATGCAGACATACCATTACAAATGTGGAAGGATCAATGTAGTAGAAGAGAATGGACTATTTCAACTAAAATCCTGCTATAAATATACTGACAAGGAGTTACCTTATTATGCAATAACAAGATACAAAAATTCCAAAAGCATCCACCAAAAAAAGTAAAAAGCATTAAATTCGTTACCCTCCTTTTCAATACTAATCCCTACCCCTAATATAAGTTAGAATAATGTAGATGGCGACTAATAACCACTGAACCGTAATCACGGGCTAGGACTTTTCTAAGTCTAGATCTAATGGACTGTATACCCATAGCACATGGCACAGGAACCAAGTCTTTATCTCTCATTTTAAACACATTTCTCAAAATGGCCAAGGAAGTACAGAGATAAAAAGAAGAAAATTTCTAAATGGGTCATTTATCACTGCTGTTGGCTTAAAAAAAAAAAAGAAGAGTAATTGTGTTGTAGAAGTCGAATTTTCAGGAATTCAAACCAATTCAGCAATTCTTCTATAGAATTCAATTAAAATCTCAAAGAGGATTACAACTGGAAATTTGCCAATGAATGCCTGGAACCAAAACAGATGGCCACGTAGGCTCAACTTTTTCTTAACCAGCGACCCCATTTTTTTTTTTTTTATTTTCCCCTTATTTTTCTTCCTAAGACCCCTTTCCATTTATCAGTCTCATAAAGCACTTACTTTGGAATCTCAAAATCTTGGCTACTAGCTTACTCTAATTCGGTGAAGTACTCTTCTTCGCTAAATGAGTTAATGAACAGATATCAAGTTGATCTGTATTGTAAGAGAAGGGACAGTCTCAGTGCAATAATAGTTCGGGCAACCAATAGTCATGAGTTACTCTTCAGCTATGGATAATACTCTCTCTAGGAAAGTGTGGTCCTCAGTACAAAAACTGAATAAAAAATCTCAATGTAATTCTAAATATACATAACGAAAAAAATTCACACGGACTATAGTCTGTAAAAATGCTGTAAACCGTCCCTTACCAGTAATCTCCACAAGAACAACACCCATTTTTAAAATGGTGAAATCTACTAGTGTCACGGACAATGATTTCTCGATATTTTATCTGAGATATGTACTTAATGGCAACATGACAATCTTCACATACCCGCAAATTCTTCATCACCCTTATGTGGTATACCATCACAAGTGTTCATTAAAGCAAAAGCAATTGCTAATTTTTCACAGTGATGTGCCAAGTTGTACTCTTTCTCCTCAATATCCATGTCATGCAAAACAGATCCGGTATCAGGCACGTAACCACACAGCTTCATCTCGGCAGTTAGTTCATTCAGATACAAATCAATCTCCATAGATTTCGGATGAGATTTATCACCCACAGAGAACTGATGAACTTGATTCTTAATTTCCAGCCAGCTTATACCTGGTTCCTTCTTAACCTTCTTATCCCTCATGGTTTTCCTCACCTCAGAAACATCCTTCCACCTTTTTGCAGAAGCATGAATGTTAGAGAGTAGCACATAAGAAGCCGAATCATGTGGGTCAACCCTGAGAACTTCTTCAGCAGCCCGAGTCGCCATATCTGCATTCTTATGTTTCTTACACGCAGATAACAAAGTTTTCCATATGATAGCATCTGCTTTAACAGGCATTAATCTTATCATAGCCTCTGCTTCCTTCAAACAACCAGAACGGCCAAGTAGATCAACCATACATGTATAATGCTCAAGTCTAGGTTTCAATCCATACTTCTCCACCATCAAATCAAAGAACTCCACCCCTTCGTCCTTCAGTCCGCAATGACTACAAGCATAGAACAAGCTTAAGAAAGTAACATCATTTGCCTCTACACCTTCCTGCTCCATCCGTTCAAAAAGTTTGATCGCTTCCTCTCCTTGACCATGAAACCCGTGCGCAGCAATCATGGAGCTCCACAACACAGAATCCACGTCTTCACTTTCCACAAAAGCTTTCACAGAGTCTTCCAGACACCCACATCTTGAGTACATGCTAACTAATGTGCTAATCACGGCAACTACAGAACAAGCCCCAGCTTTGATTGCCTCAGCATGAATCTGCTGACCTTGTCCTAGTGTTGCCAATTCTGAACACGAACTAATGACACTAACAAAAGTGATCCTGTCAGGCCTAAAACCAGCAAGTTTCATGATGTTATAGTTATCCAAGACTTCAATTGAATATCCATTTTGTGCTTTTCCTGCAATAAGCGTATTCCAAGCAACCACATTTCGAGCTGGCATTGAGTCAATCACTTTCTCTCCTTCTACCAAGCTACCAGACTTCATATACATGTGAGCCAAAGAGCTCCCAACAACCAAATCAAACTCAAACCCATGTTTCATTATATAAGCATGAACCTGCGTCCCTGCATATAAACATCTCAAACCAGCACATCCCCTAAGAATGCTTCCAAGAGTGAACTCATCAGGTGAAAATCCCAACTCATGCATTTCTGAAAAGAGGCCAAGACCCTCTTCATTAAATTCAAACTGGATCAAACCCGCCACCATGGCATTCCAAGTCGCAACGTTTCTGTCGGACATTTCGTCAAACATGTTGCGGGCACCATCCAAATCACCACTTTGTACATACGCATCGATCATTATATTACAAGACATTCTGTTTCTCCTGGGCATATGGTCAAACAGTGCTACAGCACTTTGTAAGTCTTTAAATTTGGAGTACATGTTTAAGAGGTGGTTTGAAACAAACGTGTTCGAACACCCAGATGTGATAATCAAAGAATGGAGTTGTTTCCCCATTAAAAGTGATTTTCTTATTATGCAAGCTTGGAGGAAGTTGGAGAAAAGAGATGGGTCTAACCATATCTCAGACTTGAATATATCAATGGCTTCTTTAATATACCCTTTGGAGCAGAGACTAGTAATCTCTTCTCTTGAGTTAGAAGCAGTTTTGAAGGTACTGGTGGAGACAAAACGACTTGTTTGGAGGGGTTTGGAGTTGAACAAGCAACAACAGAAGCGAAGATGACTTAGACAAGACTTGCCCATGCATCTGGCTTGCCTTGTTGGGCTGTTTAAAGCTAAGTTTGAGTCCCTATAATTTCAACCGTTACGATATTGAGGTACTTCCTCACTAAAACTGACCGCCAAACAGGAGAAAGCGGAACTCAGGCTATGTTAGGAAAGAAAATTAGAGGGAATGAAAAAATAGAATGGAGAGGATGAATATATATATATAAATATATATCTTTGTTTGGCACGAATGGAAAAAAAAAAACGAATGGNATATATATCGTTAACTTAAAAAATAGCAATTTTTACCTCCATATTTATATTATTATTGTTTAAAATTTGGTGTGAAAGAATAGCTTAGTAATTTAATATGCTCATTAACTAACAAAATCTTTTCCTCCACACAAATTCTTTTCCATCCATTTTTCTCTTTCCTCCCTTTCCCCTCCTACCAAACAACTACATTTTCTTTTATTTCTCGTCTTTTGTCTTTTACCACGTGCTCTCCTTTTTCACTCCTATAAAACATAGCCTTAAAAGAACTTCTAATATGCCTTTGCTCGGGGTTGTAATTTACAAGTATAGAACAAAATTTTGGGAGTGGGACCCGTACTGCTTACTAACAGAGGCATGTGACTTATTACAAAATTTATATGTTCCTGGTACATCTATGGTGTATGGTGCCATGTATGTGATGATATGAGTAATATTTCTGTTGTTGGTGTTTTATGCTGCTATAAAATTCATATAAAAGTGACATAATGCAAGAACGTTTGGTATGTATATATTACATATATATATATATATGAGTTTTTGCCATAAAGAAATGAGAATTTTCTGAGAGAAAAATTCTTGCATAAATATGAATTCCTTCAACCCTTTTTGTCCTAAACTCAAATCATTTGAAGGTTTTCCGCTCTTGTTTCTATCAGCAGAATCTTCTAGTGTTATTTGATAGGAATATATATTTCTAACAAATCATGTCTTTGGCTTGCCCAAAAAAGAAAAAAAGAAAAAATCATACCTATGGCTACTTCGGTAATTGAACTTTCTAATAGGACTACCACGTTCCAAAGCAAATTAAAGAGCAGACTGTTGAGAAACAAGTCAATAAAACGCTACAAAACTACGAACAAAGACATAATTAAGCCCGTAACCAACGGTAGTGACTAGTGAGGTATGCGGAAAAAAAAAAAAAAAAAAAAAGATGTCCAGCTGAGGTATTTGTGTCATTTCAGTCTAAGAGTACTTTACATATGAGCAAAATTACAGTTATGATGCATTTAACCAATTAAAGATATATATGATCGTTAATGGCAGTATGACTTGAGTTGTTTACACAGTGACCGGTGACGGTACTGAAGGTGGAACACGATTTTCAACTGGGATTTCAACAAATTCGGAGAGAATGGCACGGAATTCATCCCCAGTCATCGTTTCCTTCTCTAGAAGGACTTCCACGATCTTGTCAATGGCCTCACGGTTGTTCCTTATGTGGCTTAGTGCAATTTCATATGCTTCGTCGGATAATCTCTTGACCGCAGAATCAATGTCCTCGGCAAGCTTCTCTGACATCGAATTCCTTGCCATCATTCTCATGATAACATCATTGCTTTGAGCTGAAGAGTCCATCAATGACCATGGTCCAATATCAGACATTCCAAATGTGGTTACCATCTGCAAACATGTCATTCAAATTCAACTTGATTTCTTTGAAAGATCAAACTGAGAGGAGACTTCTAAGAATGAGTTACAACTTCCACACGAAAGTGTGAAAGAAGAAGATTATTATTTGACTTGATACTCAGATAACTTAAAAACTTCCCCAATTGCGATAGGAAAAGGGTATAATAAAATGACATTAATGTGAAATTATGGAACTGATTAAGAACAAATAATAAGAACGTTCGGATACCTGTTTGGCCAAACCGGTAATCTGTTGCAGATCACCAGCTGCACCCGTTGTCACCTCAGGCTCACCAAAGATAATTTCCTCAGCAGCTCTGCCACCTAGTCCACCAACAATTCTAGCAAATAGTTGTTGCTTAGAGATCAGAGTAGGGTCATCTGCGGGAATGAACCATGTCAGGCCACGTGCCTGACCTCTTGGAATTAAGGTCACTTTTTGAACAGCATCATGCCCAGGAGTCAAAGTTCTATATTAAGAAACTTGGTTAGCCTTTACAGTTGGAAGCATTGCCACTCACGTGAAAAATTAGGTAGATTTTATCAAAACTCATTTTATACTGGACTCAACTAAGATTAGATTCGAGAATCATGCTCCATCAAGCCATCAGCTCTGGTAGCTTAATTTTGAATTTGACAATTTACTTAAGATACTTCGTCAATTTATAGTGAAAAGAAAAGCAGTATCAATGTGAAATTTTCAGCATGTATGCATTTACAGAGAACTTGCACAGAAATGAAAAACAGTGCATGAACCATTTACAGAGAACTTGCACAGAAATGAAAAAACAGAGTAACTTCACACTCACCCACATATGGCGTGCCCAACTTCATGGTATGCCACCAAACTTTTGCTCTTCCCATCTGTCATTACTGTGCCTTCCATTCCGGCAACAATCCTATCAATTGAATCATCAATCTCTTTGGATGAAATTGCTGTCTTCCCACGCCGACCAGCCAATATTGCAGCCTCATTAAGGAGGTTTGCAAGGTCAGCTCCACTGAAACCAGGAGTTCTCATGGCTATTACATCAAGAGATACATCTCCATCAAACTTCTTGTTGCTACCATGAACCTTTAAGATCTCTGTTCTTCCTCGTACATCGGGAACATCAACAGTCACCTGCATTAGAGATCAACTCTGAGCAATTTGTGATGTTCAATTCAGAGTAATATACAGGCAAATATTCGAAATATATGCTTACCTGCCTATCAAACCTCCCTGGCCTTAATAAGGCAGAGTCGAGGATGTCTGCTCTGTTAGTTGCAGCAATAACAATGATACCAGTGTTACCTTCAAAACCGTCCATTTCTGTCAAAAGCTGGTTAAGGGTTTGTTCTCTTTCATCATTCCCTCCACCAATTCCGGTACCTCTCTGCCGTCCTACAGCATCAATTTCATCAACGAATACAATGCAAGGTGCATTCTCCTTGGCCTTTTTGAAAAGATCACGTACTCGAGAAGCACCAACTCCAACAAACATTTCAACAAACTCAGAACCTGAGATGGAGAAAAATGGAACACCAGCTTCACCAGCAATTGCTTTGGCTAGCAGAGTCTTTCCAGTTCCAGGGGGGCCAACAAGAAGAACTCCTTTAGGAATGCGAGCCCCAACTGCAGTGAACCTCTCAGGTTTCTTCAAAAACTCCACCACCTCCATAAAATCTTGCTTGGCTTCATCTACCCCAGCAACATCATCAAATGTCACCCCAGTGTTAGGCTCCATTTGGAATTTGGCCTTAGATTGACCAAAAGCCAATGGGAACCCAGGTCCACCAGGGCCACCCATACCTCCAGATGAACGCCTTGAAAGTAGAAACAAACCCCCAATCAAAATTAGAGGGAAAGCCAAATTTCCAATCAAGTTGAATAACAGAGAACCCGAGTCTTCTTGAGCATTGTGTGCTGCAAAGTCAATGTTCTTCTCCCTGAACTTCTGCAGAAGCTCCTGGCTCACCCCTGGAAGTTGCACACGAACCCGCTGAACTCGGTTACCCAACTCAGGGGAAACAGCTTCCACAATAGCTATGGTTCCACTCTCAAATAAATCTACTTTTTTTACCCTATCCTTGTCCAGATACTCAAGAAATCTGGAATAAGACATCCTTGAGGAAGAAACCCCTTGATCATCGGCACTGGCACTCCCAGCTCCCAGCAAAGCAGGAACACCAATTCCCGCATTTCCAAGCAAGAATTTAAGAAAGCTTCTCCTACCTTCATGTTGCTTTTCCACAGAAGCCTTTATGGAAATTGCTTTTGTCGCCTTACTCAGTGACGGAAGGCTTGAAGAAGGGAGAAGATGCCTCCCATAGAAGTCCTTGCTTAAAGCTGGTTTAGTACCATGAGTCGATAAACCACTGCCCACAAGGCATGCTGATGATGCTGCTACCATCTGTATGAACCACGAAAGGCATTCAATTATTACCCCAAGAACAGAACAGAACGAATTCTTCAATTCACAGATATATAAAACAACCAATAGATTTTTTTTTTTTAAAAAAAAAAAGAAAAGGTAAATGAGATTGCTTATTCTATTACAACGTCACAAACAATAGGAAGAGATTAAGAAAAACAATCAGATAGCAACATTTCAATATAGCCACTCAATACTCCAAGACAGTAAAAACATCTTTAAACCACATAGATACCCAAAACTGTCACTGCTAGGACATAATTAGTTTTCAAACATGAAATAACTGGTCCAAATCGCCAGTCCAAGACCCCACCACCCCCCCCCCCCCCAAATTTTTTTTTTCCCCCAATAAGCCCAAGCTCAAAACAACACCTAAATGTCTATTTACGTTTCCTCTGCAGGTCCTTGAACAAAAATAACAATGCATAGATCAAGTAACAAACAGAACATAAGGAAAATAGGAATTTTCACAATATTAAAGAAGAATAAATTGAATTCTTTTCATGATAACAAAACAACGCGTTCAATCGAAAACACATCAAACCATGTCAAGGATTTCTAGCTTTAGCTAGTATTAACTGAAAGAACTACAAATATTAGTATATTCAAGTCCAATTATGGACCAAAAACAAATTACCAGATATGAAATGAACTCAAATTATACCCCCAAAAAAATATCCGATCAAAGTGAACTAAAACGAGAAGAACTAACAACCAAGGTTACTTACCAGCTAAAAAGTTCTAATCTTTATCTCCAAAATCGAAAATTTTCAGTCTAAAACTAATACTGAAGTCAAAACAAAGAACGACCCATTTCACTAAACCACTTGGTCCAAGGAAAAACGTACCTTTGAAGCAGAGAAAACTGAGGGAAACTAGTGAAGAAGCAGGAGTAGGATAAGGAACTTTGGGCCTGATGGGCGGGTGAAGGAAGAAGAAATGGGGTGTTATAGAGTAATATTTTTGAAGCGGATGTGGTTTTGGGATTGCATACGTGTCTGTTTACTAGTGGTTTAGATTGTGTCTTCGGCCTTCAGATTTTTTTGTTTTTTTTTTTTTTTTGAGCGTGATATTATGGAATTTCATTTTTGGTCAGCAGCTCTTTCAGATTTTTTTTTTCGGTGGACGTGGATAGATGAAGGCCTTCGGGAGTATTTAGTATTTTATTTTCAAATATAATTTTTTTTAGAATAATTTTCAAATATAATTAATTTGGCTAAGGATGCTAAGAGGGCACGTCACGCATGTTGCACGTGTGGATACAATATTAATGTTCGAAGGGAAATTACTTTTGTTCCTTTGAGAGTTGTAGCCAACAATTTTTTTTTTCCTAAACGAATAATTGTCTTCCCCGTTATGCTTCAATTATAATCACACTAATAATAATAATTTTTGTCGTGGATTTCTGACCTACAACAACTAATTAGCATACAATAAGTATGAAAAGAGTCTTAATATACAAAGAATTTCTTGGTTGAGCTGTGCTATAGCAAGGCGCGTTAGACGCTAATTAATCTTATAGAATTTGTGCACCGACAGAAAGATGACTTATACTGTCCCCTCGAGAGTGAGCAAACCTCACAGAAAAAGGACTTAATCTCAGTTGACTTGGTACGTGCTAGCACGAAATGCCCGCCCACATCACTTGTGCCCAAGGATAGAAGCCGTTAACCTCGGTAGACTTGGCATGTGCTAGCCACATTGCTAGCAAGAGGTGCGGCTAGCACGTGCCTAGTCAACCGAGGTTAACTGCCACCATCTTTGGGCACAAGTGATGTGGACGGGCATCTCGTGCGGCTGTCGGCGGGACGGCTCAAGGAGCTGGATGGAGTCATCATCTTCGGGTCCTCTGGGAATTGCCGACACATTCAGGCCGTTCTGCATTCACACATGCGGCGCTGGTATGGCTCTGCTGACCGCGCAGATGCGATCCGCACATGGCCTGCAAGTGGCCAGCCCACGCATGCCGCGCGAGATCACCTTGAATCCTCAAGGCGTCGTCAACAATCGTCCAGAGGGTCGGGAACCAATTCCAAGCCCTTGATTGTCCTCTTGCGAAAAACCAACTTCTCAACAGAGCTTCAACTTCATAAACGGACATCTTCACTGAATTTCTAGCACCCAAAATAGCTAGGTTAGATATATAACTCGGCCGCTCCGCCCGGGCTCACGCCCCAGGTTTCGCAGTGACCGCCGCGCCCTCCTACTCATCGGGGCCTGGCACTTGTCCCGACGGCCTCTCGCCGGAGAAAAAGCGGTCTAAACGTCGCGTCAGGATTTTTGGCCGTCATTTCCTCCTCCGACGTCCGATCAACTTGTTGTTGCCGTCATTGAACTCGTCTCGACTCCAGCTTTTATTTTCGACCACTCTCGGCCTCTAACTCGGCTCCAGTGAGCAAACCTCTCACTCTTTTGGCGCGTAAGATTAAATTAACTGTATTGGACTATTAAATAAAATTAGGTTAGATAATATTATTTAGTACTATATTATATTTAGTACAATTAAAATTAAAAGAAAGTAAATATAATAATTTTTCTTAATATAATTCTAATTATATTTTATTTATAAATAAATAAATAAATATTTCTAAAAGTAAAAAAGATAAATTTAAATTATGATTATATAAAACAATATTATTTTAATTTATTTATGAAATATAGGTATATAAAAATAAAATATATTTTTAGCTAATAAATAAAAATTAGAATTTAATTAATATTTTTATATATTTATATTAATTTTAAAAATTATTAAAAAAATAAAGGGGGAAAAAAACAAAATGTGTGGTTGGGCTTGGGACTAAATTAACCCAAATTTTAGTTGAGATAATTTAGTTTCAAGGAGACTAAGAAAAAAAGACCAAACTCTTTTTCCCGATCCTCTTTAGATCCAAATATGGAACTAGACAAAAAAATTCAGTCTCAACTCTTAGTCCAACCCACCAGAGTCTTATGTTATGCCCTGCTCATTTCGCTCCCAAAATCTAAATATTGTTGCTTATGGCTCTAAGGTCCTCTATATATATATTGTTCACCTAAAAAAATTGAGCAAGACTCTAGAACATAATGGACACTTCTAGAATAATCAAGAGAGGTCTTGGTTATGCTATAAGACTCTAGTTGGCGCTACTAAGTCCTAGAAGGCTCTGAACAAGGCCGGATGGTGCTAGATGGGTTGGATGGTCCTAGAACCTCCTAGAATGACTTGGAAGAGCTAGGATGGTAGGTGAACCTCTTAAAAGGATCTAGACCATGTTTGTTCTAGAATTTTTTATGTAAATATCTTTGTAGATATTGTAACTTTACTTGAGAATATTCTAGACCCTATGTAAGATCGTGCCAAGTTACTTGAGAATATTCTAGACCCTATGTAAGATCATGCCACTTGGCACGATCATAATCCTTGGTTAGTTTAGGCTTTGCCTATATAAAGGACCTTTTGGGATCATTTGTGAGAGTTATAAGCATTTCAAGAGTAAAACAAAGCTTTCATTCACCTAAACTCTCATATCTTTACCATTTGTCTCAAAAGCTTACTCTAAGTCCCTTTCTTAAGTATTGGTAGGCTGACTTAGTGTGACGGACTATGCTAAGTGCTGTACGATTGTCTAGTTTGAGGCTAGGGTCGTGACAGCGTGGTATCAGAGCTTTGGTTGCTTATCTTAACTTGGTGGTTCCATTGTCTAAATGAAGTCCATGGCTACAACTCCTGACCCCGTCAAAGTTGGTGCTTCTGAACGTGGGTGTGATGAAGGAAAGAAAGGTGCTACCCGCGGCAAGTCGAGGGATGTGGTGACTAGCTTAGAGGCTAGAGTATCCCGACTAGAGTCCAACTTGGGCACGTTGGGCGAACATGTAGACGATCTAGATG
Source organism: Parasponia andersonii (assembly GCA_002914805.1). Lineage (NCBI taxonomy): Eukaryota > Viridiplantae > Streptophyta > Magnoliopsida > Rosales > Cannabaceae > Trema > Trema andersonii. The sequence goes on from JXTB01000056.1 coordinate 71,611, forward strand.
GCCGTTGCGACGGTTTGGAGACCGAGGATGCGGAGATCCACAGCAGTATCAAAGATGCTCTTGGTGGGCTAGAGGCTGGCTTAAGGCGCGAGATTGAGTCCCTTCATTTGGAGATTGCCAAGATACGAGATCTCTTCTAAAGAGAACTTAGTAATGTTTTACTTAGAGTAGATGAGATGGGTGGTGATCTTACTTTGTGCAAGCAAGCGGTGGCTATGGGGGTGACCACCATAACAACCATGGAGGCAAGGAAGATTGAGGTACCTAAACCAAAGACCTTCAATGGTACTCGCAATGCTAGGGAAGTTGAGAACTTCCTACTACGGGGAATCGAACAATACTTTAAGGCCACCGATGTGACAGACGATGCCGGTAAAATCCGTAATGCTGCTTTGTATCTAACTGATACCGCTATACTATGGTGGAGGCAGAGATACGGGAAGATACAACGAGGGGTGTGCACTATAGCCACCTTTAATGACTTCAAAAGAGAGTTAAAAAGGTAATTCTTTCCCGAGAATGCCAAAGAGGAGGCGAGAGGCCATCTTCGTCGTCTTAAATAATCTAGTAGTATTAGAAACTACGTGAAAGAGGTTACCACACTCTTGCTCGAAGTCCCTGATACTGCAGATAAAGATGCCATATTCTTATTCATGGATGGTCTTCAGAACTAGGCCAAGTTAGAGCTCAAACGTCGTGGTGTCTAGGACTTGGCTGATATTATTGCGGTAGCTGAGAGCCTTGTTGATTACTCTACCAACAAGGACCCTTCTAAGGCCAAAGATAAAAAGGATGGTGAAGCAAAGAATGGGAGAGAGCAAACAAAAGGAGGAAAATGAGACAAAAATAGTTCCTCTTATAGGCACAAAGACAAGGGCAAAGAAAAGGAAGACCGTGACTTCTCCAAACCAAGAGTCAAGTGCTTTTTTTGTGATGGGCCACATTGGGCACGCGAGTGTCCCAAGAAAAAAGCTCTCAATGCCTTAATTACCTCCGAGCCAAGCCAAGCCAAGAAGGAGGTGATAGAGAAGATGGTGGCGCACATATTGGTTCCTTGCAACTCCTAAATGCCTTGCGATTGGCCCCTAAGTCACAAGCTAAGGGCCTATTTTTGTGGATGCAACAATCAATGACAAAGCCACTAAAGCTTTGGTTGATAAAGGTGCATCCCACAACTTCGTCTCTGTTAAGGAAGCTAAGCGGTTGAGCTTGACGGTTTCCAATGGAGGAGGCTCCCTCGAGGCAGTGAACTCAGCAGCATACCCCATCCATGGGGTTGCTCATGATGTTAAGGCTAGGCTAAGTGCGTGGGCTGGCTAACTCGACTTATCTGTGGTGCCAATAGATGATTTCGCGGTGGTACTTGGTTTGGAATTCCTTGATGTAGTACGGGCATTCTCTGTTCTTTTTGCCAACTCTATGTGCATCATGGATGGTGAAAAAACTTGTGTAGTACCAACAGAGCGGTCCACAAAAGTGGAAAATAAAGTACTCTATGCACTTCAATTCAAAAAGGGCTTGAAAAGATAGGAGGAGAGTTACTTAGCCATCCTAAAGGAGCACGATGATGAAGAGTTGGAACCTCAAGATAACCTGCCCATGGAGGTACAAATTATCTTGGATGAATTCCAAGATGTGATGCCTAACGCCCTACCCAAGAAACTTCCACATAGGAGGGAGTTGGATCATGAAATCGAGCTTGAGCCAAGTACGAGGCCCCCTACGATGAGTCTCTATCGAATGGCCCTTCCGGAGTTAGTGGAACTTCGGAAACAACTAAAGGAGTTACTTGATGCGGGTTTCATCAGGCCCTCCAAAGCTTCTTTTGGTGCCCCAGTGTTGTTCCAGAAGAAGAAAGATGGCTCACTAAGGATGTGCATTGATTACGAGCTCTTAACAAAGTGACAGTGAAGAACAAATTCCTTATCCCACTTATTGCCAACCTGTTCGATCAACTTGGGAATGCTAAATACTTATCAAAGCTTGATCTATGCTCGGGGTACTACCAAATACGCATAGCAAAGGGAGATAAGCCCAAGACTAAGTGCGTGATAAGGTATAGTACTTATAGGTTCTTAGTCATACCATTTGGTCTTTCCAATACACCTACTACCTTCTGCACCCTCATGAATAAATTATTCCATCCCTACCTCGATCAGTTCGTGGTAGTCTATCTTGATGATATAGTCATCTATAGCAAGACCATGGAAGAGTACTTAGAACATTTGAGGAAGGTATTCGAGATCTTAAGGGAAAACTAACTATTCATCAAGAAAGAGAAGTGTTCTTTCGCCCAAGAGGAAGTGATGTTCCTAGGGCATAAGATAAAGGATGGGAAACTTATGATGGATGAAGCCAAGGTACAAGCTATCCAAGAGTGGAAACCTCCTACTAAGGTACCAGAGTTAAGATCCTTTCTCAGACTTGTGAACTATTATAGGCAGTTCATCAAGTCCTACTCAGCAAGAGCAGCACCACTTACTAACCTGCTCAAGAAGAACAAGTCTTGGGAATGGACATGTGAGTGTTAAGTTTCATTTGAAGACTTGAAAAGGGCGGTAAGCGAAGAGCCGGTTCTCAGCTTACCCGATCACTCAAAGGCATATGAACTTTATATGGATGCCTCTGACTTTGCTATTGGTAGAGTATTAATACAAGAAGGGTGTCCAATTACTTATGAAAGCTGCAAGCTTAATGATACTGAGAGACGCTACACGGTACAAGAGAAAGAGAAGACTACCGTCATCCATTGCCTAAGGGTGTGGCGACACTACTTGTTGGGTACTCACTTCACGATCATGACTGACAATGTAGCCACAAGCTACTTTCAAGCTCAGAAAAAGTTGAGTCCCAAGTAAGCTCGGTGGTAAGACTTCTTGGCAGAATTCGATTACAGGCTTGAATACAAGCCTGGGAAGGCCAATGTGGTGGCAGATGCCCTAAGTAGAAAGACGGAGCTGGCTGTCTTAAGCAGGTCCGATAGCACCTTGATAGAGAAAATCAAGGAAGGACTAGAACACGATGTTCTTACGAAGAGCCTACTGCCCCTAGTAATAAAAGGAAAGACGAGATATTTTTGGCTGAGCAACAGACTTCTCTATGCCAAAGGAAATCGACTCTATGTGCCTAAGTGGGGGAACTTAAGAAAAGAACTTATCAAAGAGTACCACGATTCCTTGTGGGCTAGTCATCCAGGTCAGAAACATACTCTTGCTCTTATCAAATCTATCTATTATTGGCCTCAACTAAGGGATGATGTCGAGGCTTATGTACGAACTTGTCTTGTGTGCCAACAAGACAAAGTAGAACAACAATTACCGGGCGGATTGTTGGAACCTCTACCCATTCCTAAAAAGCCATGGAAGAGTGTTTCCATAGATTTTATCACTAGCCTGCCTAAGTTGAAGGGCTTTGGCAGTATCATAGTAGTGGTGGATCGCTTCAGCAAGTATGCTATTTTTATACTTGCTTCACCTGATTGTCCCGCCAATGAGAAAGCGCGGCGATTTATAAAGTATGTCGTAAAGCTTTAGGGAGCCCCATCAAACATCGTAAGTGATCGTGATCCCCAATTTACTGGAAGGTTTTTGACAGAATTGTTCAAGTTAATGGGTTCAGACTTGAACTTTTCTACTAGCTTTCACCCCCAAAGCGATGGCCAGATGGAAAGAGTGAATACCTTACTGGAGCTATATTTAAGGCACTTTGTGAGTGCCAATCAAAAAGATTGGGCTAATACTTGATATAGCCTAATTCTCCTTTAACCTCTAGAGGAGCGAGTCTACGGGCAAGAGTCCCTTCGAGATAGTCATGGGTCAACAACCTATGACCCCACATACTTTAGCGACAAGTTATGATAGAAGAGTCCTGCAGCATTCAAGTTTGCTAAGGCATGGCATGAACAAGTGGAGTTGGCTAGGGCCTACTTAAACAAAGCTTCTAAAAGAATGAAAAAGTGGGCCGACAAAAAGATGAGGCACATTGAGTACTAAGAGGGGGATTTACTCCTTATCAAGCTGTTGCCCCAATAATTTAAAACCTTAAAAAAGGTGCATAAAGGGTTGGTGCGCAACTACGAAGGTCCATTTCTGATACTCAAGCATGTAGATAAGTTCTCTTATAAGCTTCAACTCTCTGCCAAGTTAAAAAATTTTCATGTCTTCCATGTTAGTATGCTAAAACCCTACCATAAAGATGAGGGAGATCCTTCAATGAGCAAATCCAAAAGGGCTCTTACTGCGGTGGTAACCTCTTTAGATAAAGAGGTGGAGTGCATTTTGACTGATTGTTTGATCTGCTGACATGGTATTCTTAATTATCGGGAATATTTAGTAAAATGGAAGAATTTTCTCGAAGCCGAGGCTAGCTGGGAGCATGAAGATGCCTTGTGGCAATTCAAAAATCATATTGAGCAGTTCAAAGTCAATGGCATGACGGGGACGTCGTAAACTTGAGTGGGGAGGGTGTTAAGCCCCACTCATTTGGCTTCCAAAATCCAAATGTTGTTGGTCATAGCTCTAAGGTCCTCTATATATATGCTGCTCACCCAAAAAGATTGAGAAAGACCTTAGAACGTGGTAGATACTTCTCGAATGATCAAGAGAGGTCTTGGTTATGCTAGAAGACTCTAGTTGGCACTACTAAGTCCTAGAAGGCTCTAGACAAGGCCGGATGGTATTAGATGGGTTGGACAGTCCTAGTACCTCCTAGAATGACTTGGAAGAGCTAAGATGGTGGGTGAACCTCTTAAAAGGATCCAGACCATGTTTGTTCTAGAATTCATTGTAACTTTACTTGAGAATATTCTAGATCCTATGTAAGATCATGCCACTTGGCATAATCATAACCCTTGGTTAGTTTAGACTTTACCTATATAAAGGACCCATTGGGTTCATTTGTACACAAGTCCCATTTGTGAGAGTTGTAAGTATTTCAAAAGTAAAACAAGCTTTCATTTACCTAAACTCTCTCATTCTTACCACTTTGTCTCAAAAGCTTACTCTAAGCCCTTTTCTTGAGTATTGATAGGCTGATTTAATACGACGAACTGTATTAAATATTACACGATTGTCTAGTTTGAAACTAGGATCGTGACACTTAGCTCTTGTTGTTACCACTATATTTTGTTTTCTTAAAGGGGAAATTAGGTGTAGTATGATATTTTGGCAAAAAATCACTTTATATGAAGTACGGATATTTATCAAGTTGTGTATGACTCTTTTTTTATAAAAAATTAGAATTTTACGGTACTCACGTCAACTGTCAGGACCCAAAAAGAAAAGTAAAAAAGAATGGGTGCATTAAAACTCTTCTGACTTAATGCGTTTATTTTACTTTTTAATACATTATTTCTAATTTTGTTCTGCTATTAAATTTACTATTATTTCCAATGGATTTTGATTTTCTTTTACTCTTTTTTTATATGATATACGTTAATTTTTTTTAATCTTTATCATGTTTTTTTTTTTCATTTTTTTAATGATAGAATTAAAAATTTCTTAAATAGAATTAATTTTTTGGAATAAAGTTATTTTTTTCCCTTTAATCTATTTCTATATAATTTCAATTTTAATTAACACCTTAAATTTTTTTTTGGTATTTTTAACGTTTTCTGCGTTTTTATTTATTTATTTTTGTTTTTAAACGAACTTTGTTTAAGATTGAATTAAATGTTTTAGAAGATAATAAAGGAATACTTTTGTTGTGACAAAGTTATTTTTTAAGTATTTGTCAAATATGATCTCTAAAAAAATAAAAGTATCTATCAAAGATACTCAGCTATCGTGTGTCACATAGTCCTATCACTGGATTACATGTCTCATTTGGGAAGTATTTGAGATAGTTTTGTTAAAAAAAAAAAAAAAAACAAAAAACGGTAAGTATCTTACAAAGGTTGACTTTGATAATTTACCTAAGACTCTAATTATCTATTTAACATATTTAGTTATTAGTAGGAGGATATCTTTTTTTAATGGTTGACTTTAATAATTTACCTAAAGTATCTCACTTAGATACCAATTATCTCTCATTTTATCATAAGTATCTTATAAGATTATTTATGGTATCTACGGACCAGACTTTTAGTATCTATTCAATATATCTAATTTTTAATAGGATACCTTTCTTAAATAGTGGACGGTGGGAATTTACATACGGTCTCTCACTTAGACACTAACGACCTCTCACGTTGATATACAAAATAATTTAAAAAAATTGCTAGATTTAGACATTTACCATATGTATCATATAAGGTTACTTATGGTAACCGAGCAATAGGTGACTATAGATATCTATATATTTGGATAAATTAAAAAAAAATAGTTACACTTTTATTATGGCTATAAATGGATAAATTGGAAAAGGAATTATGTAATTACCATAAGTATACTACCAAGTTATTTATAGAGTATCCAAGAAAAGATAGTTATTAATGCTGGCAGAAGCCTTTAGATATCATGTATATAAATTTTTACTATAAGTAATAAAGTATCTTTGTAGTAAACATGTAAATTAAAAAAAAAAGTTAGATTATTATCATAGATATACCTATTTGGTTATAGTATCTACTTGATTACTAATGATATCCATGGAAAATTTCTTTAAAACTGAAATAAGCATTCAAAAAGAAAAATTGTTACTACATATATACTACCTAGATCTTATGGTATAGGGATGCCTCTAGTATCATAGCATGTTATCTATAATATTTTTTTATTGTAATTTAGAAGATGATNATGCTAAATTTTCATTGGCCAAATTGATACCTACCCATAAGTAAAAAAAAAAAATACCTACTGGATTGGTGCCCATATATATATATATATAAAAGGAAAAAAGAAAAAAAAATATAGTTATCATAACTAATTAGAAAAGGAATTGTGTAGTTGCCATAAGTACACTACTACTAAGTTACTTGCGGTATCCAAGAAAAGATAGCTATTAAGGCTGGCAGAAGCTTTTATATATCCTGTATATAAAGTTTTACTATAAATAATAAAATATCTTTGTAATAAATAGGTAAATTAAAAAGAAAGTTAGATTATTATCATAGATATCCTATTTAGTTATGGTATCTATTTGATTACTAATGGTATTCATTAAAAATTTCATTAAAGCTGAAATAAGCATTCAAAAAGAAAAATTATTACTATATATATATATACTACCTAGATCTTATGGCATTGGGATACCTATAGTATCATAGTATATTATCTATAGTATTTTTTACTGTAATTTGGAAGATGATATTTGGACATTATATATATATAAAAAAATATAGTTATCATAACTAATAGCAGTTTATTTATAGTATTTAGGATATTGAAAGGGGTGTTAGTGTTGTTATTATTTAAAAAAAATTATGCTTAATAATGAATTTTATTAAAAAATTTTAAAAAAATTTAGGATATATTTGGTAGTTCAATTAAATTTTTTTAAGGTAATGCTAAAAATAATCACACATTTTAATATAAAATTAATTTATAAATAAAAAGTAAATTTGGGGGGAAAAAGAAAAAAAAAAAGAGAAAAGTTGAAAAAATCTTTAAAAGGAATTTAAAAAAAATTAAAATAACCTACTCGAGCTGACGCACATTCTGGCAGTCTTTCTCTCACTAAAAAAAATGGTTTGACGCGCGTTAGCCATATTTTTATAAAGCTATCCGTATTTTTAAAACTTTTGCTGTGTTACCTTATATATTTTTTTTTTTAACTTTTTGAGCATTATCTGTATTTTTTTTAAATAATACCATGTTTTTCACGTATTTCTCTAATTCCCCCTTTCTTATAACACTGCTTTTGCGTATTCTTGTTTATAGCACTTCATAGGACAATTTTTTTTTTTAAAGGTTATTGACAACAATTTGAATGCAATGAAAGTTTCGGTCAAATTAAATTTTGTTCCGTGTCTGATCGATCTAAGCCATCTATTGACATAGGTTTTATTCTATGATGGGATCAACATGGGGTCTATGCCAACAGATTGATAAATGAGTAGCATGTACTCTGGCAACCCACTTGATTGAACATGTACCACTCATGGTTTATTATTATTTTTTTTTTAAATACCTTATTGGAAACATATGCGGAAGAGACGTAAAAGGCCAGATTACAATGACACTTACGTAGCTTTGTTTATAGAAGAATCCTTATCAACTTCTGTTCGCATCATGTTCTCGCGTATGAATTATGATATGATTACTTTACCTATTTTGTGGTACAAAAACATAAACTTCAAGAGAACTTTAAATTTTGATACCGAAGGGTCTCTGTTTCTCGCTTGGCGTGCAAATTTTATTTTTATTTTTATTTTTTAAAATTTTCTAGCAAGTTTAAAGGCCAGCTTATTACTTTGATTACCCGTAGAATTTTCACTAATAGACATAATGAGTCCAGAATTTAAAAATGCATTTTATAACACAAAATAAAAGCCAGTGATAGAATCATTTTAAACCTTTTGCTGCACAAAACTCTTCCTTCTTCAGAGACATGCTTTGATAAAACTCTCTTAGCCCAAAGTAAGGGATTAACAATCAAGCCAAGGTTTTATCTTCCCCGTTTTCTTTACTTGGCTAAGTTACCAATGCTTGTCTAGAACTTGTATTTTGATGAAGAAGACAGGAAAAAATAGGAAAACATTTTCCTAAAATTTTATGTCTTTTTTTGTTTGAATATTTTTATATTTTTCCATCTTCTTTCTTATAAAAATCCTAAATACTCAGTTGTATTATATTGAACTTCCACCTCTCTTTTAAGCATAGTATCAAGGCCACTTACTCTAAACTCCAGAGCTATTCTTATAGTAGCACCACTAAAAATCATGCTCCCCAAGTGCGCAGCGCCCTTGTTATATACTCAAACGCCTGTCTAGATAATTTATTGCGCCTATTGTCCGATTGAGTTCGCGCCGAAAACAAACCTACAAACTAGACACTGCAGGCCGCTTCTCTCAGCCACGGCCGGGGCCGAGCCAAGAATTTAATTCAGTGGGGCAAAGGAAAAATTACTTTGTGGTAAAATAGCACAAGAAAATTAGAAATTTTCCCTTAAAAAAGTAAAATTTAAAATTTATATTATTTATAAATAAGTCTATAAATGCAATACAATACTCTCGACAATGTCTCATGGTCTGAAACTGTTGTATAATAGTTTCATTATAAATTTTATCAAAATTTGTTTTTACTATAAATAACTAAATTATTATTTATACATTAATCTCTCGTTCGGTTGTAGTAGCAACAGGTAAAATCAAGCTAATACTTAGTAACTTAATTAAAAACATTAAATAAGAGTCTTCTTAGCTTTTTTTATAATACTTAGGTCAGATATAGATACAATTTCAAATTTTTAATATAAAATCTCACATTTATAATCCTCATATCTTCACAAAACCCAAAAACCTAATTCACTGACAAACATCATGTAGATACATATATATAACTAGGCTAACATTTATTCATTGACAAACATTATATACTACATACATATAACTAAATTAAGTCAATTTCTAATTATTTTGTTTATGAGATATAGTACGTATTTTAAAAGATAAGTAATAAGATTTACTTAATATTTAATAGAAACAACTGAAACGAGTTTCATAATTATAAAATGGGCTTTATTAAGGGGGCAGAGAAACCCAAATTTTCAGGAGGGAGGACAAATATAAGATTTTATAGCTTAAAAGGAAGTAGAATAATTTTTTTTTATAAAAATGTTACATACTAACTTTTGTTTTTGAAAAAAGTTAGACCCTCCGCCACTGCCCATGGCAGAATGTATTCCTCTTGAAACGTGTGCTTGCAAGGAGTAAGCATCACTTCTTGTCCACTCTCGCCTAAAATCCTCCAAGCAAATTAATGGCGCGCAACTTTTTCGTCTTCATTTCCAACGTATTCCTTGATGGTTTTGAAATCGAATTTGTAACGGAAGTTTGGTTTAGTTACATTCAATTTTTTTTTTATAAAACAATTGACTATACATAATATTGATTCATCCAAAAAAAACAAAAAATATATAAAGAGAATAAATATATACCTCTTGTAGCTTATTAACGAATCATAATTTTTCTGTTTTCTAAAATATGATCTTCCAATTTAAATCTCAATTACAACTAGATTAACATATGGGTGATGTATATAATTTCTCAAATTCATACTTGAAGACACTTACAATATTTTCAACATATAAAATTGCAAGAGTAGTTTTGAGAGAGTATAGAAAAATTCTTTTTTTTTTTTCTCACTAATTTCTGGAGACTCTTTTAATTAAACCATAAGTACTTTTCTTCTTTTTATCTTAGGCTACCTCTTCATATATATATATATATATATATATTAAACTAATAAATAAATAAAATATTAATTATATTAGGGCACCAATTCAATATGTATTTTCTTTTACCTATTATAAATATCGTTTTAGCCAATTAAAATTATCTTACATATTTGTTTATATTAAAAAGTAAGAGAGAGAACATTAATAATGCACGTCTTTTCATGCACATTATTATAGCTGTTGGATCACCATTAGATAATGATCCAACGGTTAAAAAAAATACTTATATAGGTAAAAAAATACTTACTAGATTAGTAACCATTAAATTAATATATATATTTAAAAAACTTTACCATACTTTAGGTTTCTAATAAGTCACCCGAGTAATTTCAAGGTAAGTTTCTTATAAATTTCATATATATATATATATAGACACCAATCCAATAGATATTTTTTTTTTTAACTTATGCATAGGTATCAATTTGGCCAATGAAAATTTAGTATGCACATTTTTTTATTATAAAAAATAAGAGAGAGAAAGAGCATTAATAATGCACGTCTTTTTATGCATTTCATTATAGCCATTAGAATTCACCATCTAATAGTGATCCAACGACTAAAAAAAATACCTACCCATAGGTAAAATAAAAAAATACCTATTGGATTGACAACTTCTATATATATATATATATATAACTAAAAGAAGACGTAAGTAATTTCTTAGGTAATTTACATGCCAATAGCCCATCAAATGGATTGAGACGGTGTATTCATAATACTCCTCAATAAGTGTTATTATTAATTACAAGTAGATAAATTATTTATCTTAACAAAGTATACAATAATAGAAATCATATAATTTTCAGTATAGTATTTGCAAGAGCTAGATTTGAAGACCTATGGATATGTAAAATAAGTTCTGATAAATTATGATAATTAATTAAACTCTTTAATTAATTTGTCTAATTTATTCATTCTAGTATTATTCTACTAAAAATATGGAACTATACTCTTGAAGTTATAAAATAAATTTATTCAGAAAATAACGATCAGTCTATTGATTTAATCATTACATGTAGTTCAACACTCAATAGACAATTCATAATTGAGCTCGGTCATATTCTGTGTACCTTTCTAATTATATTTTTATCGTTATGTACTATTGATTCTCCAATGAACAATTAATTTATAAATCTATTATAAATTGAGCACTCAAACTGTTCAAGACCATAATCAATATACAAGAGAATTATTTTTCTAACTTCCTTATGGAAGGGATGAATTCTATATCTGTAAGTCATATTCCTAGTTATTTATCTCATTATGCTCCTAAGATACAAATAATTTAGTCTGTTTAGAAAAACAAAGCTTAAAAAGTATGTTAAAGAACTTATTGTTATAAAAAAGAGTCTATAACTACTCATGGTTGATATTGATTTATATATGATCATCTAGTGACATTATTTGAACTCTCAACAGATAACGAAATTTATGTGATATTTAAATGATGTCTAGCTAAGTCCTATATAATCAAATTATATAAAGTGCCTCCATTATAATATTAACACATCAATAGTCTAAATAAGGCTATCACATTTTCAATGTTAATGGGTCGTACTAATAATATTTAATTAAAGATCTCATATTTTTATTAATTATTACGAATTATATTTAGTTTATTATCAACAAATTTAATCATATAACAATTATATACTAAATTTGTGGTCACATTAATAAATTAGAAAATTTCTGATATTTAAAGACATAAAAATTATGTATAAATTCAATTAAAAAAATATTATCATATAATTCAACAAATATCGAAAATTATGCTTTTTGGACATAAATACTAACATTCCTTTAAAGGGAAAACCCCCTCCAAAAAATCAACCAGGGCTTCTTTTAGGCGTGCGTACAAGGAGGGTTCTAATATACATCGCAATGGCAAAGTCACTACATATATCCATTGGTGCCTGAGGGGCCGGCAGCGGGGGATTTGATATTGTGGTGGGAAACTGCAAAGTGGTTGAGTGTACGCAAATTAAATCGATATGTCACTCCTGTTGACGGAGGTTTTGTCAACAATAAATTTAGAAAAAATTAAGAGATGTGGTTTGTGTGAATTGAGTTATTAATTAAAGCAAATAAAGAGACAGATGATTTTATAGTGGTTCAGCCCCGAAAAAGATGAGCTTACGTCCACTGTTTTTACTATTTTATGGAGAATTACAAGCACTCAGAGTCACAATTGTCTTGTCTGGAAATCTCTCTCAAATCGAAAGTTAGAGTTTTGAAATCAGAAAATCAGAATATCGTAATTCTGGGATCCCGGTTTGAAACATTAAGCTCCCTTTATATAGATGAGAGTAACTCAATATTCCTAATTGTGAAAATTAGTAACTACAATCAGGTAATACAATTTGAGTAACAACATAATTGGGTAACCACTTAAAACGGGTAACTGGTCGATCATGAAAGAGAGACTTCTGTTTCCCTTTCCTTACAGGTTACCTATTTGATGAAGCAGAGACTTGTTTCCTTTTCTTTCGGGTCGCACACAGCCTATTCGGAGGAGGTTGATCGTAACTCCTATGGTGGAGGTCGCACATAACTCTTATGGTGGAGGTCGCACATAACCTATGTGGTGGAGGTCGCACATAACCTATGCGGTAGAGGTCGCGCATAATCTTACACATGCGACCTGACATAGGATTTTAGACCGCATAACAATTGCCCCCTAGCTCCATTAGTTCTTTAGGAAAAAATGGAGCTTCCTTTTAATGTAGGTGAGTGCGAACTTAAAAAATGTGATGTCACGACCTAAATTTGAGATCCTTGAAGAGTTGAAGAGCCGCCAGATCTCAAATCTCACCTATCTCAAGATCACGCATACCTTTTTCTGATAGACGAGACCACGTGTTGCCTTTTCTTAGATAGATAGCAGAACTCGAGGAGAGTCAAGGATATCGATGATGCCAACCATCGTTTCTAAACCAAATCTTTTCAAATTTTGAAAGATTCTGATCTATCTTTGGAAAAAATCAAATCCCGCGTGAACTTCAGTCTTCAGATCTTAAAATCAAATACCTTGCTCTACGGCTGTGATTTGACGGTGCTTAGGGTATAAATATCGGAAATCAGTCCGTTTCTGCTCCATTACACTTCCCATCTTTTCTTAGAAAATACCAAAGTTTCAGAGAACCCTACAGCACCATTTCGTCCTTCAGCTCGTACAATTTCAGTTTCTTCTCTGACGAAGTTCAGACCATATCTCAATCCCTCCGCTTCTAAAGAAAAGTTAGTTCATTTCTTCTCTTATTATTCTTCCGTCTGCTCTCGGAAAATCAATATCAATTTCTAGGAATAGAAACACATCCCATATTAGAACGAATTGAAATGGGATTTATTTTTCTCCTTTTTCCGGTTTATAGAGTATACTTCACTAGATAATGGTCAGAGAAACTCGAAAAGAATTTCTAGGGTCTGATACCCTATTTTATTTTCTGACAAACTGCTCGAACATTTATTTTCTGAATCCGTAGACCTTTTAGGAATAAATCGATGAACTTGCTTGTTAGTACACTCCTAAGATGAATTCCCAAAGTATACTGGTAGTGAGAATCCTCGATGCTCGCATAGGACTAAACCCATCCGTATTTCTTTTCAGATATCTAGTAGTGAGGAATTTAGGGAAGGGAATGCGTTTTCTAGAGAATCTGACTCGAGTGTTAGCTCCATTAACCTTGAAGACTATCTTGAGCCAGAACCCGAGATAGAAATAACAGGGATCAGACAGAGTAGTCCTCGAATAGGCGATCTCTCCCAGGACCAGTGGCCCAGACATATCAGGGATGCCCCTACATTTTCATCTGGCTACCAATACGTAGAAGGGAATTGGTCGTGTACCAATATAAGGACGAGCTGCACATCGAATAAACTCAGTAAAATTGCGAGCAGCTATAAGATCGCCATACCCCTTCATCTACCTATGGAATTCAACCGACCACATACTCCACCACGTGGACTCGCTTCTTTCTCTGAAGTAGTTCTCAAGTGTGGTGTTCATCTCCCACTTCATCCGTATATAAAATCGATCATTGATTACTATGGGGTCGTCCTTTTTCAACTAACCCCTAATACCTATAGATATATGATAGGTTTGTATATACTGTACCATAAATTAGGTTTAGAGACCCCTTCTCCTGAGGAATTCGCTTAGTTTTACCAAGTGAAATCGAACCCGTCAGATCTTGGCTTCTTCTATGCGAGCAAATGGTCGAACCAGGCAATAAAAACGATGTACAAGGTTCGCAATAACATGGGAAAATGGAAAAATCTATTTTTCCACTTTGACTATGCAGCTAACGGCTTCTTTCAAAACCCCGATAGGTAGTCTTCCAATTTATCGCTTTTTTCAATTGTTAATTTTATACTGATCGTATTCAAATGTGATCGCAGATAACAGGGATCGACCTAGACTTTCTAAGGAACAGCTCGCAAGGGTATATAAAATCAACGACCTCCCAATTGAGGAATTCAATTGGAAGGTACTAGGTATCTCAAATAACCTGGTCGCTTGCGGTCTGCTCCCAAAGGGAGCCACATTCCCAGAACCCCTGGTCCTTCCGTCTAGACCATCGAGCTCGAAGAAAAAGCCAAGAAAAAGGATGGATTTAGGTGCCTCGTCTTCCAGAACTAGGAAACGAAAAGCACCAGCCACCCTTCCAACCTCAGAACCTTCTTCTCCAGAGACAGCGTCACCACCAGTTCCTCAACCGGCTCCACAAGAAGAAGGTAATCATATATACGTATTCTAATTAACTTAATATTATATCTCCTCACTCACTGATACCTGTACAGAGATGGTTATCGGTAACGGCCTGCGAGCACCACCCTCGACTCTCGGGTCCATGGCAAAAACCAAGATACCCGAGAGCACTCCATCAAAAGGGAAAGAGAAGGTTGACGGCTTCAAGAAAAGAAAAGTTACCTTCGAGGACTTCCCAGCAAGCTCGCCTCCACTACAGCCTCGACTAACGACCAGCCAACCTGAACCACCTAAAGAGGCTGTCACTTCTTCGGAACCGATCCTGGCAGATAAGGACGAACTTTTTACGCTTCTCGACCAATTACCAGAGAAGGCTGGTATGAGCGCAACCTTCATCGACCGCTTCACATCCGAGGAAGGTTGGGAGCGGATGAAATGACGTTCTTCCAAGGTCGCTTTTGGTTCCGCAATGAGGATGCTGGCTAACGTAAGTACTTTTTCTATTCTCTCCTCGAGTGTATTCTCCTAGTACTAATGACTAGATTTTTCAGACCACGGCTGCTGTTGTCCTGATGCACGACCCGATTCTCGAATGCTTGGAAAAAGCAGAAAAAGTTGAAGAAATAACCCAAGCATTCGAGAATTCGGAGAAACCTCGGGAGGAGGAGAAAATGGCCTTCAACTTGGAGAGGCAATAGATGCTTGAAGACCTAGCCAAGGAGAAGCTCGAGAAGGAGAAGCTCGAGGAGAAAGTCATAGAGCTCGAGAAGACCATCTCTGAGCATCCGGATCGCATGAGGAAAGCGACTACTGAGGCGGTTCACAAAGCTATTGAAGAGTTCAAGGCGACTGAAGACAAAGAGCTCGAAGATAAAGCTAGTGATATCGCCTCGTCGACCATCATATTCAATATTTTCTGCGAGCATCCAGATTTTGACTTCTCCATCTTTGGCGAGGACGTGGTCGAGCTCGTCCAAAGTTGGAGGGTGGATACTGCCAAAGTTGGAGATGACGGCGTGAGTCTGTCCGCATAGCACCTGTATAAATTTTTTTTTTATTTTTAGAACAATATCGGCTTCGTCCCCCTTTTTATCTGCTGATGTACGAGTGACTTCTTTCAATAAATATTATTATTTCCCTGTCAGATATTCCTGCAAAATAATGAAGACACAATAATAATTTTAACCAAGTAGTCAATTACCAAGTGACTGATCAGTACGCTTTTAGCGATTTGAATCCAACTAACTTAAAACGAGTTTTAAGTGTTAGGATAGGTTAGGTCGCTTAAGAAAACAGTCAATATGAGTGATGCAAACTCAATTGTTTCAAAAGTTCCATGTCAAAGTAGGATATAGCAATATATCACATCGAACAATGAACGTTTGGCTTAGTAACCTTTTTGTTCGAGGAGGGAAATTGCGTAATACGACATGCTGAGGCATGAAACGAGGAGAAAATCCTAGGATTTTAAGGAATTTCAGATACTTCGACGATCTAAAACTCCATTTCCTCAAAATGGACGTTTGCATAGTCCCTTAGGAAATAAGTAGGAGATAACATTCTGATCCCACTGCCCTCCGAGTTTTATAGTGTCCGAAAACTGCCATAAAACTATAAGAAGATGAGCAAAAATAAGTAGGAGATAACATTCTGATCCCACTGCCCCCCGAGTTTTATGGTGTCCGAAAACTGCCATGAAAATGAATCAAACAGAATTGAAGTAATAGCTGAAGAAGTATTATTGACTAACAACATCGAATGACGAAATAACGAAGGTACAGTAGGCCATTGAAGATAAACATGAAGATTCATTGATAATAACGACGAAGTTATTCTACATTCCAAGCATGCTCGATCTTATGTCCACTGATGCGAGCTAGGTTATACGTCCCAGGTCGAATGACATTATCAATAACGTAAGACCCTTCTCAAGAAGGCCCAAATACACCAGCACCATGCTCTTTATTGTTAGGTAGAACTCGTCGAAGGACCAGATCTCCAACTTCAAAATGTCTACCTTTGACTTTAGAGTCATAATATCGAGCAGTGCGTTGTTGATATGATGTAATTCGGAGCTGAGACTGTTCACGTCGTTCTTCTAAAAGATCGAGTTCAATTCTCAGCAATACATCATTCTAATTTTGCTCATAAACAGATCGCCATAGAGAGCCCGCACCAACTTCAACTGGGATCATCGCTTCATATCTATAAGCTAAAGAGAATGGACTATCTCCAGTAGTAGTTCGTTGTGTGGTGCGATAAGCCCATAAAACTTCTGGAAATACTTCTGGCCAGGCTCCTTTATACTTCTCTAGCTTTATCTTTATATTCTGCTTGAGTATTTTGTTTATCGCTTCGACCTGCCCATTGGCCTGTGGATGAACAACAGCGGAGAAACTCTTCTTGATGCCCAAGTTGTTGCAGAAGTCACGGAACTCGTCACAGTTGAATTGTTTTCCATTATCAGAAATTATAGTATGCGGTATACCATAATGGCAGATTATAGATTTGTAAACAAAATCTATCATCTTCTTCGCAGGAAATAGTGCTCAAGGCCTCGGCTTCTGTCCATTTTGTAAAATAATCGACTGCGACCACCACATATTTCAAACCACCTCGCGCTAATGGCAGCATCCCGATAATATCGATTCCCCAAACAGCAAATGGCCATGGACTGGTCATTGTAGTTAAAGGAACGTATGGTTTTCTAGGAATAGTCGCAAATCGTTGGCATTTATCACACTTCCTGGCAAATTCCAATGTATCCTTCTTCATAGTCGGCCAAAAATACCTTTGTTGAAGAATCTTGTTTGCAAGTGCCTGCCCCCTAGAATGATTTCCACATATTCCTTCGTGAATTTCCCTCATAATATAGCATGCTTTTTCATCATTTACACATAATAGTAATGGCGAACTGAAACTCCTTCGATAAAGCTTTTTATCTTGGATGATATAGCGGGCTGCTTTCATGCGGAGTCACTTTGCATCATCTTTGTTCTCAGGAAGATCGCCATTTTGTATATATTGCATTATGGGATCCATCCACGATGGTTTTTCTTCAACTGGCATAGCTACTTTGGGTTCGGCGTCGATGCTTGGCGATATAAGAAATTCAACAGGAACTACCTTCAACAACTCTGTATCTTTCATCGAAGTGAGCTTAGCAAGTGCATCTGCCCGGGCATTTTCAAGGCGAGGAAGAAGCTGAATGTTATAAGCAGCGAATGTCGAGAACAGTTGCTGCACCTTCTGCAAATAAGCCATCATTCTCTCTCCTCTCGCTTGATAGTCGCCCTTAACCTAACAAACGACCAGTTGGGAGTCGCTGTAGACTTCAATTATCTCGACCTTCATTTCTTGTGCGAGCTTTAGCCTAGCTATCAGCACTTCATACTCAGACTCATTGTTCGATGCTGAGAATTTGAAGCGAAGTGCACAATGAATGTTGTGCCCTTTAGGACTGATTAAAACTAGGCCTGCACCTGCTCCATTTTCATTCGACGACCCATCAACATATAGTTTCCACAACCTTGATGTATCTGAAGTGGGTTTTTCGAGTACTCCCGTTAGAAGATCGATATCATATGTAAATTCTGCAATAAAATCTGCGAGGGCCTGACCCTTTATGGCAGTGCGAGGTTGAAAATTGATGTCAAATTGACTCAATTCTATAGCCCACTTAAGCAGCCGTCCTGATGCCTCAGGTTTCTGTAAGACCTGCTTCAACGGGAAATTCGTGAAAACCCTAATAAAGTGAGCATGGAAGTAAGGTCGAAGCTTTCTTGATGCGATGACAAGTGCTAGCGCCAACTTCTCTATCTCTGGATATCTAGTTTTAGCATCAAGTAGTCTTTTACTTACATAATAGATAGGTCGCTGAATATTTCCCTCCTCGCGAATTAATGCAGCACTCGTCGTATACTTGGAAACAGCGAGATATAAGCATAATTCTTCTCCTGGATTTGGCTTCGACAAGAGTGGAGGAGAACCCAAGTGCTTTTTCAACTCTTAGAATGCCTGCTCACATTCCTTCGTCCATTCAGACCTCTTCGATCCTTTCAATACTTCAAAGAAAGGTTGGCATTTATCGGTTGATCTGAATACAAACTGACTCAGTGCAGCTACTCTTCCTACTAAGCTTTGCACATCCTTGAGTTTATGAGGGGATTTCATATCAATCAACGCTTGTATCTTCTGAGGATTTGCTTCGATTCCTCGCTGATTGACCATAAATCCTAGAAATTTCCCAGATCCTACTCCGAATGCACACTTCTGAGGATTCAGCTTCATCTGTCCGGAGGATTTTGAACATCTCATCAAGGTGTTTGATGTGATCTTCGGCCTTCTCTGACTTCACCAGCATGTCATCGATGTATACCTCCATTGTCTTGCCAATTTATTTTGCAAACATCATATTGACAAGACGTTGGTAGGTCACTCCTGCGTTGACAAGTCCGAAGGGCATCTTTTTATAACAATATAATCCTCGATCCGTGATGAATGAAGTATGATCCTCATCTAACTCGTACATCGGGATTTGATTATATCCAGAATACGCATCCATGAAACTTAAAAGTTCATGCCCCGATGTCGCATCTACAAGCTGATCGATTCTTAGAAATGGGAAGCTGTCTTTCGGGCATGCTTTGTTGAGATCGGTGAAATCGATGCACGTTCTCCACTTCCCATTTGGTTTCTTCACCAAAACCGGGTTTGCAAGCCAATCAGGATAAAAAGACTCTCTTATGAACCCAATTTCGAGCAGCTTCTCCACCTCTTCTTTTAATACGATATAGCGTTCTGGATTCATAGCCCTTCTTTTTTGCCGTACAAGCTTCTTTGTCAGATCTATATTAAGACGGTGGGATATGATCCTTGAATCAATCACTACCATGTCCGAATGTTGCCATGCGAAGACATCCAAATTAGACTTTAGAAAAGCGACCAATGAAGCTCGCACAGGTCCCTGAACCTCTGTTCCAATCTTCAAAGTCTTGGAAGACATATCGAATGATAAGTCCTCCAGATCTTCAATGGGTCCAATTCTGACCTCTTCGTCTATTTCTCGAGGATCGAAGTTTTCGCTGGTTATTTCGATTGACGCTTTCACTGCCGACTCGACTGACGCTTTGTCTAACGACTCGACTGACGCTTTGTCTAACGACTCGACTGATGCTTTGCCCGTTTCCTCGACTGACGCTTTGCCTGTTTCCTCGACTGACGCTTTGTCTAACGATTCGACTGACGCTTTGCCCATTTCCTCGACTGACGCTTTGCTCACTGCCTCGACTGGTGCTTCCCCTGGCAGGTGGATCATCATTGTGCGGGACATCGCATCTTTTACTGCGAGTTTTAACGAGTTGTTATAACAAGTCCTCGCATCATATTGGTTTCCTTGCACCTCGCCTACCCCGTGTTGGGTCGGGAACTTCATAGCGAGATGGTAGATCGAGGTGACGGCTCGAAGTTCCCTCAGTATCGGTCTTCCCAGCACGGCATTGAAAGCAGAGGGATAATCTACTACCAAAAATTGGGTCATTATCGTTGAAACCCTAGGATAGTTTCCAACGCTGACCATCAATTCAATCATGCCCATAGGCATCAAGCTGTCACCAGTGAAACCATAGAGTGGAGTGGCAGCAGGCTTCAAGTCGCTCTCGTTCAACCCCATCTTCTTAAAGGCGTCGAAGTACAGGATGTCCACAGTACTCCCGTTATCAACCAATACTCGCCACAACTGTGTGCTTCCATAGTTAAATTTTATGACCAACGCATCGTTATGTGGATAATGGACTTCCCTTGCATCCTGCTCTGTGAAGGTAATGTCCATGTCCGGTACTCGTTGAAGCTTGCATGGTCGCTGCTCAAGATGCATGATATTAGTTAAAGGCTGTTGTTGAGCTTCTCGTGCATACCTGTCCTGAGCCCTTTTCGAATCTCCACCAACATACGGTCCTCCGAAGATAGTTCGGACTTCGTGCTGAATTTCTGGAGGTCACTGTTGGTTCTCTTCTCGCCTTTCGTCATTCTGCCTGGTGTACTGCCGCAGTCGCCCATCTTTAATCAGCCTTTCAATTTCATCTTTCAGGGCAAAGCAATCATTAGTATCATGCCCAATATCATTATGATACCAGCAGAACTTGTTGGGGTCGCACTTTGCCCTGTCCCGCTTCATCGGTTCCGGTTGACGGTATCGCTCCTTTTGATTTGTGACCGCATAGATATGATCTATGGGAGCGTTTAACTTGGTGTGATTGTTAAACCGCATAGGAGCTCTTGAAATCTCCTGTTTTTTGGGTCTAGGCTGATTCTCTGTCGGCTGTTCATTATTCCTTTTGTTTTTCTTATTACCGTTATTGTTGGTAATAACCGCGTCTTTCGTCGCATCTTTCCTTCCTTCTTTCTTCGTCTATTGAAGATTCTCGCGCGAAGATTCTACTCTCAGATGCCGACTAACCCTTCGGTAGAAATCTTCTAGAGTTCTACATTCTCGCTCAAGCAATTCCTCCCAAAGTTTAGTTTCTGGTCGCACTCCAGCCATCATGAAAGTTAGAACTCCTCCCTCAAGTGGGTTATTGACCTTTGCTAACTCTGAGGTGAATCGATTGAGATAAGATCGTAGAATCTCCTCTGGACCTTGCCGGATTGCAGACAGGCTAACAAGTGGAACTATGAAATTCTTGGCAGCTTGAAACTGTCTCAAGAATGCCGTCTGAAGTTGTTGCCAGGATGAGATTGAGTCGGATTTGATTCCTTGGAACCACTTCTTTGCTGCTCCCGAAAGAGTTACAGCAAAACATCTGCAACGTGCATGATCATTGACACGATGTAGTTCCATCAAGTCACTGAAGTGATCCATATGGTCCTATAGATCAGCTTTCCCATCAAAAGTGTTAATGGTGGGAAGTCTGAATCCAGCAGGAAGGGCTACAGCTCGAACCTCCTCGCTGAATGGCGATTGACGATACCCATCAGCGAGCTCATCGTTCCAACCAGTAAGTGTGTCTAATGCAATCCTTAGATTGTGAACATCGACGTTCAGAGGGAAGGCATTATCTCTTGCTGGCGGCAAGGGTGGTCTTTGATCGTTATCTCAATACATGGTCGGTTGGTCAGGTAAAGTCTTCTGCGACCTGTGAGAGGAATTCAGCGAAATAGTGCGATGAGACCGGCTTTGGTCATTATGATTCGATATAGATCGATCATGGCTACGTCGTCGCTCCAAGAATTGTCTTAGGTCCGCAGGATCTTGTTTCGACTTTCTGCTGATCCTTTTGAAGATGCTTCTAGATAGTCTTTTTCGTTCGCTGCTCAAACGATCTTAACTATCAGTGGATCTATGAGAAGGTTATCTATGATCACGGTTAGTACTTGAACTCTCTGTATCAGATTCTGGGGGCAAGTTTGTGACCTTGCCTTTTCCTTTGGAGGTGCAGTCTTCATGATGCTCCTACTAGGTTCTTGACTGGTCGCACCTTCTTATCTCTAAGATCTGTATTCCTTTCTCAGGTAGAGCAGGACGTTCTTTGGGGCGTTTGTGCTGTGGTGGGGTCACCATCTACCCTTCAGCAAGTCATCAGGGTATCATTGTTCTGGTTAGTGATTTGCTGAAGGTTCACCAGTGTCTACTCCATGCGATCCTGTCTCTGAGAAAGGTTTTCTGCTGCGGTCATAGTAGGCTGATCCTGAGCGGGGTCTACCGGTGTAGCGGCAGTGCTTTGGGGTTGGTTTTGGCTAGTTCTGGTGACTCTGGTAGTGTTTCTGGTGTTTGCCATTATTAAAAGAATGAATTTGATAAACTGTTTTACCAGAATAGCCCTCTTTTTAGCGCCAATTGTTGATGGAAGTTTTATCAACAATAAATTTAGAAAAAAATTAAGAGATGTGGCTTGTGTAAATTGAGTTATTAATTAAAGCAAATAAAGAGACAGAGGATTTTATAGTGGTTTAGCCCCGAAAAAGATGAGCTTACATCAACTGTTTTTCACTATTTTATGGAGAATTATAAGCACTCAGAATCACAATTGTCTCGTCTGGAAATCTCTCTCAAATCGAAAGTTAGAGTTTTGAAATCAGAAAATCGGAATATCGTAATTCTGAGATCCCGGTTTGAAACATTGAGCTCCCTTTATATAGATGAGGGTAACTCAATGTTCCTAATTATGAAAATGGCTAACTACAATCGGATAATACAATTTGAGTAACAACATAATTGGGTAACCACTTAAAAAAGGTAACTGGTCGATCATGAAAGAGAGACTTCTGTTTCCCTTTCCTTGCAGGTTACCTATTTGATGAAGCAGAGACTTGTTTCATTTTCTTTCGGGTCGCACACAACCTATTCGGAGGAGGTCGCTCGTAACTCCTACGGTGGAGGTCGCACATAACTCTTATGGTGGAGGTCACACATAACCTATACGGTGGAGGTCGCACATAACCTATGCGGTGGAGGTCGCGCATAATCTTACACATGCGACCTGACATAGGATTTTAGATCGCATAATCTTACACATGCGACTTGGCATAGGATTTTAGATCGCATAACAACTCCTAATTAGGACTACATGATACATATAGATAATTCTACAAATGAGTAATACTAGAGACAAGTAAATTTATATCAAACTAAGTTTGCATAACATTAAATCACACACGGAAGAAAATTTTGAGTGGATAATGAATTTTTGCTAGTAACTTGTGATTTTTCGACTTACCGAAGAGTGGGGCTTAAGGAGCATCATCTATTCACAATAAGTTGTGGGAACATCTATTCCCGGTATGTATATTTGCATAGATAACTCGTCTATCTATCTATTCCCGATAGATGGTCATATGAGGAGCGAATATGTCACGTAAATGACACAATATTGTCACCTATCTAAATATTATAATAATCGAAACATTTTAAAATTTGAAATTTTTGAATATCCTTTCACTGAAAAATACAAAATTTATTCTTTTTTCTGAGTTTTGAATACTTTTTCCCTATAAAAACTAAAAAGTATTATAAAAATACGGAGATTGAATATTTTTTTGGTATGATTTTTATTAGAAAAGTATCACTTTTAAAATTATTTTTTAAAAAATATTACTTTTAAAATGATTACTAATTATTAGTTTTTGATAATTGATTATCACTTACCAGTTATAAATACATTTGATTATCAGTTATCAGCAATAGAAATTTGTTTCTAATTTTGCTCTAAATTTATTTATTTATTCTCGTTGGAGATGAATGTGTAACTGAGAATATATATTATCAGCTGATTGCTTTTACTTATGCTTCTAAATAGTAGAATAAGAGAAATATAAGTAATAGATTTTATACACGTTTAGAGACAGAAGACTATGTAACAGTCAAAACCCAGTCTACATATGGTTTATGCCCCTATCACTAAAACAGGATAACAAATCCACATAATAGTTTTGAGATATTTAATTAGAGCATACACACTGGTGATGCTATTAAGAAATATTTGCATTGTAGGTAGAGAGGTAAACGGTTTCAGTTTTCAGCAAAAAGTTCAAAAACCTTCAAATTAAAGTAATCGCCTAAATCAAAACTTCATTTGTATATGACGTAATGATATATATATATATATATATACACGTAAGTTGTAAATTTAATTGTATTTTTTTTTACCTATGCGTAGGCATTCATATATTATTGTATATGACATAATGATATATATATATATATCTATATGTAAATTGCCAATTTAATAGTTATTTCTTTTTATCTGTATGTAGGTATTTTTTCTTAGTTATTGAATTATTAATTATGGTGATCTAACGGTTATATTGAGTTACATGAAAAGATATACATTATTAATGCATATGAAACTATTTCATATGCATGATAAAATTTTATTAGTAGTTAAGTACAAGTAATAAAAAAAAATACTACTGAATCGGTGTCCATACATAAGTAAAATGTTTGTCCAATATGACATTATTATTGGGTTCTTATAACTATTTATGACAAAAATGAGCTTTTGATACATCAATTTTGATAATTTCACAATTTGAAAAATCAAAATGAATACTTTCAAAGTAAACCGGTGTTAGCAACATATCATCAATCAAGCCTTGGAACAGAGGAGATGTCTCTGTGAAATGATTACTTGTAAATGAAACTATGCCTAATCATTTTCTCTGGAGAAAAAAGAAAAATGTTCGTGCGGCCCTCCAAACAGATGTTCAGTATTAATAGTGACAGGTTTGTTGGACCGGATAATTCCATTGATTGATTGGCCCCGGAGGAACAGCGGTGCTCGTCCCAGGCCAGGCGGTCGCCGACGCCGACTGTTGGGTGTTGATGGTTGGGCATTGAGGCGGGGGAGGGGAGCTTGGTGGTAATGGTACACTGCAAAGTGGTTGATTAATGATCATGGACAATGGTAGATGAGGCAGATATTAAACCCAAATAGGAAAAATATGGCAATATAAACAACTACTGTGTATGCAATGTAAATGCTTCGTATATACCTGAACAATGTTAAGGACATGAATTTGTTTACAAAATTATTACTTTTAAACTAACTAAAGTGGCACATCAATTAGTGATTAAATACTCAAATTGGTACACTTGTTATGGCCTTGAAACAGATATGAATTCAAAATCAATCCAAAGACCGAATAATTTTTTCATTGAGAAATGTTAAAAGGAATGCTTACTGTTTGGCTCCAAAGGAAAGTGAACCCGAGAACTAAAAGGATCCTTTCAAGAATGCCAATTCAATGGAGCCGAATTTTGATTATTCTAGATTATGCTCATCGCTTCTCTGTCATGTGGACTCCAGAATTTTGATGCCTTAGTTGGATGTAAGATATATAGCTTTAGATCCTTTTTCATTGTTTGATCAAAGTTCATTTAGTTGTTCACGTGATAATCCCTGTGTCCTTCTCACTGTTCCAATTTCTTCTTTCCTACTTTCGCAAGTTGTTTTGGCTCTAGTCCGAGCGTTATAAGTTCTTAAAGAAGTGTGATTCTTTGCACACTTCAAAAAGAGATTCTCTTTTTTGGTTTCTAAATCACATAATCCGCAAAATGAAATACGAAATGGAAATTTCACAAAGAATAGATTCGTAAAAAAGAGAAACTTGCATGTGATCGCTACCGTCAAAATTTCTAGAGACTAATGGAGCAATTCTAAGGGTACCCCTTGTGCTCAGCCTTAGGCACCACACATTAATGGAGATCCCTGCACATCTTTTAGTTTGTGGTATTAATCACGGATCGATGCGTGCCCTTTAGCATTTCGGAACTTAATATCATTCTTCACTTCATAAACTTGATTTCTTTGAGCTTTCAGCTGAAAACACTTTGGAAACCATGAATTTTCACGAGGCAGATATCTGGTTATGTGTTCATCCGTGAGTCGACGCATTTATTTTATGAATGTTCAAGCACAAGCAGTTGAAAAGCTTCAATTATCAGAGTTACGTTTTTTGTGAATCTGTTAATTGGAGCTCAAAAGTGCTAGTTTCGGTGATTAATGTGTGAACACTTTTATTCGAAAAAAATTCAGCGAAAAAACGAAGAAAAATTTTAATGTAACCAAAGTTCATAGGACTGCAAACCGGGGAGGGAAATGAAAAAGAACTGTTCATCTAAGAGTCTTTCTTTCTGGTTTTTTCAAGGATGCCGTTTTGGTGGTTAATGATCATGTGTCACTAGTCTTCCAATTAGTGCGGATAATCTTTTAGTCAACCAAGGGATTGAAAAATGAAAATGCAGAGCCAAGGAGTTTTCTTGTAAAGAAGGTCTAAATTAAAGAAGATTTTGTCTTTCAGATCACTCTCGCCAGAATAATATCCTTTTACAGTAGCTTTCGGTAAAAATATTTATACATTTCAGGCTTGTTTACTAATATGTAACGAGAAGGAATGAGATTGAGACAAAGGAAAATGCTTTCTTTCTACGTGTTGCCTACTGTTGCGCGGTCTAAAACCTATATGTTGGTCAATGCCAAAAAGGAAAAAGTTGACCGAGTGGACGTGTCAGGTCGCATGAGTAAGATTAAGTGCGACATTCTCCGAAAGAGTTAAGTGCGACCTCTATCGAATAAGTTAAGTACGACCTCCTCTGAACGAATTAAGTGCAACCAGAATGAAAAGGAAACTAGACTAAGAATCGTCAAACGAGTAATCTACAAAGAAAGGGAAACAAAAGTTTCTCTTTCAAGATCGACCAGTTATCTCATTTAAGTTATTACCCAGTTATATTGTTACTCAAATTGTATTTTCTGATTATATAGTTACTCGTTTTCACAATTGGGAAATATTGAGCTACCCTCACCTATATAAGGGGAGTTCAATATTACTGTGGGGGACCTTTTTTCTTCTTTTTTCCAAACGACACTGTATTTTTAGCTCTTGGAATTCCAGTTTTGAGATTTAATAAAACTCTTGTAATTCTCCAGAAAATAGTGAAAAAGAGTGGACGTAGGCTCATCTTTTTTGAGGCTGAACCATTATAAAATTCTTGTCTCTTTATTTGCTTTGATTGATAACTCTTTTCACACACAAGCCACATCTTGCAATTTCCCAAATTTATTGTTGACAAAACCTATATCAATAATTGGCGCTAGAATGAGGGCTATTTCAGCAGAAAAAAATTGTCAATTATGCTTCTTTCAACAATGGCAAATACTAGAAACACCGGAACTAGCCAAAATTATCCCCAAAGTACTGCTACTGTGCAAGTAGATCCTGCTCAGGATCAACCTACCGTGACTGCGCTAGAAAATATTCTCCAAAGACAGGATCGCATGGAGGCGGTATTGGTGAATCTTCAGCAAATCACTAGTCAGATTAATGACTCTCTACGACGACTTGCTAAGGGATAGATGGTGACTCCGCCATTGCATGAATGTCCCAGAGAACATCTTGCTCAATAACCTGAGAGAGGAATTCAGATCCTGGAGACAGGGAACCGCGACCAGCTTAAAACCCGACAGGAGCGTCATGGAGATCGCATCTCCAAGGGAAAAGGCAAGGTCGCAGACTTACCTCTGGAATCTGGTACTGAAAGTTCGAGCAATGATCGTGATCGTGGATAACCTTCCCGGAGAGTGACCATCAATCGTGATTGTCTAGACAACGAGCAACAATGTCAATCAAGGAGTGTCTTTGAAAGGATCAGTAGGGAATCTCGACAAAATCTTATAGACTTGAGACAACATCTAGATCAGCGACGTAGTCTGGAGTGATTCACATCGCATCACAACGATCGAAGTCGATCTAGTCACATTATTTCATTGGAATCCTTACAAAGGTCGCAACAGGCCCTGCCTAATTGACCTGCCTTATATCGTGATAACGATCAGAGGCCACTCCTATCACCATTAAGAGAGAATATTCTCCCTATGAACATCGATGTTCATAATTTGAGGATTGCATTAGATGCATTTGCTGGCTGGGACGATGAGCTCGTTGATGGGTATCGTCAATTGCCATTCAGCGAAGAGATTCGAGATGCCGCCTTACTTGCTAGATTTAAACTTTCCACCATAAATACCTTTGATGGGAAAACTGATCCACAGGACCATTTGGATCACTTCAGTGACTTGATGGTACTTCATCGTATTGATGATCTAGCACGTTGTAGATGCTTTACTGTAACTCTTACAGGAGTGGCGAAGAAGTGGTTCCGAGGACTCAAGTCTTGTTCAATCTCGTCCTGGCAACAGCTTCAGACTGCATTCTTGAGGCAATTCCAGGCCACAAAGAATTTTACTATTCCACTGGTCAGTCTATCTGCTATTCGGTAAGGCTCGGAGGAAACTCTACGATCTTACCTAAATCGTTTTACCTCAGAGTTGGCAAAGGTCAA
Source organism: Parasponia andersonii (assembly GCA_002914805.1). Lineage (NCBI taxonomy): Eukaryota > Viridiplantae > Streptophyta > Magnoliopsida > Rosales > Cannabaceae > Trema > Trema andersonii. The sequence continues at coordinate 100,491 of JXTB01000056.1, forward strand.
CAACCCACCTGAGGGAGGAGTTTTAACTCTAATAATGGCTGGGGTACGACCAGAGACAAAACTCTGGGAAGAGTTACTAGAACGAGAATGCAGAACCCTTGAAGACTTCTATCGAAGAGTTGGTCGATATCTAAGGGTAGAATCTTCACGTAAAAATCTTTATCAGACAACAAAGGGAGGAGGAAAGGATGCTGCTAAAGATCCGACCACAAAGAATAACAATAATAACAAGAAGTCGAAGAAAAGGAGTAATGAACAATCGACTGAGAATCAGCCAAAACAGAAAAAATAAGAGATTCCAAGAGCTCCCATGAGTTTCAATAACTATACTGAACTGAATGCACCCATAGATCATATCTATGCTGTCACAAACCAACAGGAGCGGTTTCGTCAACCAGAACCGATGAAAAGAGATAGAGCGAGGTGCAACCCCAATGAGTTTTGTCGGTATCATAATGACATTGGACATGATACCAATAACTATTTTGCCCTGAAAGATGAGATCGAAAGATTAATTAAAGAAGGGTGGTTGCGGCAGTACACTAAATAGAATAATAAAAGGCAAGAAGAAAACTGACAGCGACCTCCAAAAATTCAATACGAGGTACGAACTATTTTCAGAAGACCGTACGTCGGTGGAAATTCCAAGAGAGCGCAGGATAGGTATGTGCGAGAAGAACGACAACAACCATTAACTAATGTCATGCATCTCGAGCAGCGACCATGAAAGTTTCAACGGGTACCAAATATGGATATTACCTTTACGGAGCAAGATGTCAGGGAGGTCTATAACCTGCACAATGATACATTGGTCATAAAGATCAACTGTGAAAGCACGCAGCTATGGCAAGTATTGGTTGATAATGGAAGCGCCGTCGACATCTTATACTATGACGCCTTAAAGAAGATGGGTTTAAGTGAAAATGACCTAAAGCTCATTGTTACTCCATTTTATGGATTCACTGGTAACAACATAATACCTAGAGGCATGATTGAGTTAAAGATCAACGTTAGAACTTACCCTAGGGTTTCAATGGTAATGACCCAATTCTTAGTTGTGGATTATCCCTCTGCATTTAATGTTGTACTAGGAAGACCAACACTGAGGGAGCTTCGAGCGGTTACTTCAATCTACCACCTCACCATGAAGTTCCCAACTCAACATGGAGTAGGAGAAGTGCGAGACAACTAATATAATGCGAGGACTTGTTATAATAACTCAATAAAGCTTGCAACAAAAGATATAACACCTCGTACAATGATGGTCTAACTACAAGAAGCATCAAGGGAAACGTCTGGAGAAGTGTCAAGCGAAGCGTCAGCCGGAATGTCAATCGAAGACCTCGACGCTCAAGAAATCGATGAAGAGGTCAACACTAGACCTATAGAAGACTTGGGATGCCGATTGATAGGTCTTCGAAGGTTCTAAAAATCGGAGCAAAACTTCCAGAATCTGTGTGAGCTTCATTGATTGCTTATTTGAAATCAAACTTGGATATCTTTGCGTGGCAACATTCGGATATGGTGGGAATTGATCCGAGTATCATGTGTCATCGCCTCAACAAAGCATGCCCAAAAGACAGTTTTTCTCTTCCGAGAATCGACCAACTTGTAGATGCCACGTTGGGGCATGAACTCTTAAGCTTCATGGACGTATACTCTAGATATAATCAAGTCCCCATATACGAGCTAGACGAAGAGCATACTTTGTTCATAACTGACCGAGGATTGTACTATTACAAGAAGATGTCTTTCGGACTCATCAACACAGGAGCAACTTATCAGCGTCTCGTCAATATAATGTTTGCAAGACAAATTAGCAAGACAATGGAAGTTTATGTCGATGACATTCTGGTTAAGTCGAAAAAAGTAGAAGATCACGTACAACATCTTGATGAAATGTCTAAAATTCTTCGAAAATATCAGATGAGGCTAAATTCCCAGAAGTGCGCATTCGGGATAGGATCTGGAAAGTTCCTGGGATTCATGGTCAACCAGTGAGGAATCGAGGCTAACCCTTAGAGGATACAAGCTTTAATCGATATGCAATCCCCCTGCAAACCCAAAGATATGCAGAGCCTGGCAGGAAAAGTGGCTGCATTGGGTTGATTAGTATCCAGGTCAACGGATAAATGCCAACTATTCTTTGAAATACTGAAGGGTTCGAAGAGATTCGAGTAGATGGAAGAATACGAGCAGATATTTCATGAATTAAAAGAACACTTAGGTTCTCCTCCACTCTTGTCAAAGCCAAATCTGGGGGAAGAATTATATTTATACCTCGCTGTTTCTAAATATGCGATAAGTGCTGTGTTAATTCGAGAAGAAGAAAAGATACAGCGACCAGTGTACTACATATGTAAAAGACTGCTCGATGCTGAAACAAGATATCCAGAGATGGAGAAATTAGCATTAGCACTCATCGTCACATCCAGGAAGTTTCGACCTTATTTTCATGCGCACACCATCAAAGTTTTCACAAATTTTCCGTTAAAGCAGGTTCTGCAAAAATCTAAGGCTTCAAGACGACTACTTAAGTAGGCAGTTGAGTTGAGTCAGTTCGACATCGATTTTCAACCCTGCATGGCGATTAAAGGGCAAGCTCTCGTAGATTTTATTGCGGAATTCACATATGATGTCAATATTCCCACAGAAGTAATTGAAAATCTGCTACAAATTTATCAATATTGTGGAAGCTTTACGTCGATGGATCGTCAAACGAGAGTGGAGCTGGTGCAGGTTTAGTACTAATCAGTCCTAAAGGCCACAATATTCATTGTGTACTTTGCTTCAAATTTCCAACATCGAATAATGAGGCAGAATATGAAGCACTGATAGCTGGGCTAAAACTCGCACAAGAAATGAAGGTCGAAATGATTGAGGTATACAGTGATTCCCAGCTGATCTTTTGTCAAGTGATCGACGAGTATCAAGCAAGATGAGAGAGAATGATGGATTATTTACAGGAGGTACAAAGATTATTCTCGACATTCACTACCTACAACATTCAACTTCTTCTTCACATTAAGAATATTCCAAGAAGATGCTCTAGCTAAGCTCACCTTAATAAAAGATGTCGAATTACTAAAAGTGGTCCCTGTTGAGTTTCTTACAAAACCAAGTATCGAAGTAAAGCCCCAAATAGCTATGACGATTGATAAAAAATCATCCTGAATGGATCCTATAATGAAGTATATACAAAATGACGATTTCTCCGAAAACAAAGATGACGCAAAGCGATTTCGAACGAAAGTAGCTCGCTATGTTATCTATGACGAGAAGCTTTATTGAAGAAGTTTTAGTGCACCGTTATTGTTATGTGTCGATGAAGAAAAATCACACTACATTATGAGCGAAATTCACGAAGGAATATGTGGAAATCATTCCAGGGGGTAGGCACTTGCGAACAAGGTTCTCAGACAAGGGTACTTTTGGCCAACTATGAAAAAGGATACAATGGAATTTACTAAGAGGTGTAATAAATGTCAACGATTTGCAACTATTCCTAGAGTGCCACCTGTTCCTCTCACTCCAATGACCAGTCCATGGCCATTTGCAGTATGGGGAATTGATATTATCGGAATGCTTCTATTGGCACGAGGTGGATTGAAGTATGCAGTGGTCGTAGTTGATTATTTCACTAAGTGGACAGAAGCTGAAGCCTTGAGTACCATTTCCACAAAGAAGATGATAGATTTTGTTTATAAATCTATAATCTGCTGTTATGGTATACTGCATATCATAATTTCTGATAATGGAAAACAATTTGACTGCGATGAGTTCTGTAACTTTTGCGACAACTTAGGCATCAAGAAGAATTTCTCTGCTGTTGTTCATCCACAAGCCAATGGACAGGTCGAAGCGATAAATAAAATGCTTAAATAGAATATAAAGACGAAGTTAGAAGAGCATAAAGGAGCTTGGCCAAAAGTACTTCCTGAAGTTTTATGGGCTTATCGTACTATTCAACGAACCACTATTGGAGAGAGTCCATTCTCTTTAGCTTACAGTTTTGAAGCAATGGTTCTGGTTGAAATTGGTGTGAGCTCTCTACGACAATCAACCTATGAGCAAGATCACAACAAAACACTAATGAGGATTAAGCTCGATCTTTTAGAAGAAAGGTGCGAGCAGTCTCAGCTTCGAATCGCATCATATCAACAGCGCACTGCTCGATATTATAACTCTAAAGTAAGAAGAAGAGGATTTGAAGTTGGTGACCTTGTTCTTCGGCAAGTCTTACCTAATAATAAAGAGCACAATACTGGTGTATTTGGACCCTCTTGGGAAGGATCGTATGTTATTGATGCCGTCATTCGACCTAGGACACATAAATTAGCTCGCACTGGTGGACAAAAGATCGAGCATGCCTGGAATGTAGAACAACTTCGTCGCTATTATCAGTAAATTTTCATATATTTTCAACAACCTGGGGGGCATCTTGTATTCCTTATTCATGGGATATCTTGTATTCGTCATTCATTAATAAAGATATCTACTTGAATTCGTCATTCGTCATTCGTTATTCGATATTCGTTATTCGACATTCATCGCATTAATCAATAAGGATGTCTTCTCTTTGATTATTTAATTTGGTTCAGCTTTTATAGTTTTATGGCAGTCTTCGAACACCATAAAACTCAGGGAGCAGTGAGATCAGAATATTATCTCCTACTCGCTTTCTAAGGGACTATGCAAACGTCCATTTAGAGGAGTTAGAATGTTAGATCACTAAACATTTCTAAAATTTCTTAAAATCTTAGGATTTTCTCCTCGCTTCATGCCTTAGCATGTCGTATTACGCAATTTCCCTCCTCGAGCAACAAAGTAACTAAGCAAAACGTTCATTGTCCGATGTGATATATTGCTATATTTACATTTTGCCATGGAACTTTTGAAAAATAGTATTGAGTTTGCATCACTCATACTTGCTGTTTTCTTAAGTGACCTAACCTATCCTGACACAACCATTTTAAGTGTATTGGATTCAAATCGAAATAGCATACCGATCAGTCACCTAGTAATTGACTACTTGGTTAAATTAATTATCTTTATATTACAACGTAGTATTTTGATTATTTTGCAGGAATAAATATCTGACAAGAAAGCATTCATTAATAAAGCTCGCACCTGTATGCAAGCAAAGAATTACAAATAAAAAGGGGACCAAGCCCGCATTGTTCTAAAGTTATTAAAAAAAATAAGAATACAAAATTTTTATGCAGATATGCTTGCTCCACTATCTCCAGTTTCGGTAGCTTCCGCTTCTCTCCAACTCTGGACAAGTTCGACCACATCTTTGCCAAGGATGGAAAAGTCGAAGTCCGGATGCTCGCAGAAGATGTATATATTATGGTCGACGAGACGATGTCACTGGCTTTTTCTTCGAGCTCCTTGACTTCAGTAGCCTTGAACTCTTCTATAGCCTTGTGAGCAGCCTCTGTTGTCGCCTTCTTTATGCGATCTGAATGCTCGAAAATAGTCTTCTCAAGCTCTTTAATTTTCTCCTTGAGCTTCTCCTTTTCAAACTTCTCATTGGCCAGACCTTCGAGCAGCTACTGCCTCTCTAAGTCAAAGGCTTTTCTCTCCTCCTCGTGAGCCCTCTACGAGTCCTCGAATGCTTGGGTTATCTCTTTGACTTTTTCGGCCTTTTCCAAACACTCGAGGACTGGGTCATGCATTAGGACAGCAGCTGCAGCAGTCTGAAAATATAACACATCAATATCAGAAAAAGTACGTTGAAGAGAGAATAAAAAATGCTTACATTTGCCAACATCCTCATCGCAGAACCGAAGGCAACCTTGGCTGATCATCGCTTCATCCTCGCCCAGCCATCTTCAGAAGTGAAGTGATCGATAAAGGCCGCACTTATACCAGCCTTCTCTAGTAGTTGGTGAAGGAGTGCAAAAAGCTCCTCATCTTTATCAACCTGGTTCGGTCCCTCAGAAGAAGTGGCAGTCTCCTCGGATGGATCAGGATAGCTCGCAGTTTGAGGCTGAGGAGGAGGCGAGCCTGTCGGGATATCCTCAAAGGCAACTTTTCGTTTCTTTGAAGTGTCGACCTTCTCTTTTCCTTTTGTCGTCAATAGAGGTGTGCTCTATGGAGTCTTGGACTTTGCTATTGACCCCAGAGTAGAAGGCGGTGCTCGTAGTCCACTGCCAATAACTATTTCTGTACAGATATATGAGTCAACATGCAAGGTGACATAATACGATGATAAAAAGAAAGGAAAAAATAATTACCTTCTTGTTGTTGAAAAATTGGAGGCGATGTGGCTTCTGGAGATGATGGTTCTGAGGTTGTAGAGGTGGCAAGTGCTTTTTGCTTCCTAGGTTTGGAAGACGAGGCACTCTTTTCCTTTTACTTCCTCAGCTTCTCTTCTTCGAGCTCGAGGGTCTAGTCGAACGGATAGTGGAATCCGGGAAAGTGACCTCTTTTGGAAGTAGTCCGCAGGCGATTAAGTTCTTGAATGTCCCAAGCTTTTTCCAATCAAATTCTTCGATTGGAAGGTTGTTTATTTTATACGCACTTGCGAGCTGCTCTCTGGAGAGTCCTGGTCATTTCTTATTATCTGTAATGGCATACGAATGCAGTCAGAATAATATATTTATGAAGAGAAGGCAATAAGCTGAAAGTTACCTACCAGGGTTCTGAAAGAAGCCGTTATCTGCGTAGTCAAAGTGAAAAAATAGACTTTTCCATTTTTCTATATTGTTGCGGACCCCGTAGATAGTTTTTATGGCTTGGTTCGACCACTTGCTTGCATAGAAGAAGCTAAAGGCTGATAGGTTTGATTTCACTTGGTAAAACTAAGCGAATTCTTCAAGAATGGGGGTTTCTAAACCTAATTTATGGTAAAGTATGTACAAACCTACCATATATCTATTTGTATTTGGAGTTAGTTGAAAAGGGACGACTCCGTAGTAATCGACGATTGATTTTATGTATAGATGAACTGGGAGGTGGACACTGCATTTGAGAACTGCTTTAGAGAATGAGGCAATTCTGCAAGGTGGTGTGTGTAGTCGATTGAACTCCATGGGAAGGTAAAGATGGATGGCGATCTTGTAGTTGCATACGATCTTACTGAGCCTATTCGTTGTGCAGCTCGTCCTTATATTGGTACATGACAAATTCCCCTCCATATATTGGTAACCCGTTGCGAATGCAGGGCATCCCTGATATGCCGAGGCCATTGGTCCTGAGAGAGGTCGCCTATGCGAGGACTATTTTGCCTGACCTCGGTTATCTCTACTTTGGGTTCTGGCTCAAGATAATCTTCGAGGTTTATGGAGCTAACACTGGTATTGGAAGATTCTCCTGAAAATGCATTCCCTTCCCTAAATCCTCACTACTAGACATCTGAAAAGAAATACGGATGAGTTTAGTCCTATGTGAGTATCAAGGATCTTCACTATATACAAGGAATTTTGGGGGGTCATCCTAGGATTGCATTAACAAGCCACTCATCGGATTTTTTCTAATCGATCTACGGATTCATAAAAATTGTTCGAGCAGTTCTTCGCTAATTCGTCAAAAAAAATAAATAAGATTTCAGACCCTAAAAACTCTTTTACGAGTTCGTCTCTGTCAATCATTTAAAAGAGAGTCTATTTTATAAACTAACGGAGGGGATCTGAAAAATTCTCATTTCAGTCCATCCGAGTGTGAGATGGGTTCTTATTCAGGATATTTAGGCTCTACAATTTGTTTCAATTTCTAGAAATAAAATCTGTAAATGAGTTTTTTGAATAGACAAAGAACAATAAGAGAGGATATATACTAACCTTTCTTCGAAGACAGAGGGATCAAAATGTAGTCTAAAAGATTGCAGTGATAGCTTCATCGGAGAAGAGGCTGAAAGTTGTACGAGTTGAAAAACAAGACGACGCTGAAAGGATTGCTTTATGAACGCTTCGGGTTTCGAGAGAGAGAGAAACAACAGACGTATATAGGGTTTTTGTTTTTGAAGAGGAGGTAGATTGATTTTTGATATATATATGTCTCGAGCATCGTCAAATCACAGCCTAGATCAAAGTATTTAATTTTCAGATCCAAAGGCCGAAGTTCATGCGGGATTTGATTTTTTGAAATTAAATCGGTATCTTTTCAAAATTTAAAAAGACTCGATTTAAGACAATAGCTGGTGTCATCGCTATCATTGTGTCTGCTCAAAAAATAGAAAAGTCTCCTCGAGTTTTGCTATTCTTCTGAGAAAAGGTGATATGTGGTTTCGTCTATCAGAAAAAAGTACGTGTGATCCTGAAAATGTGAGATTTGAGATCTGGCGACTCTTCGAAGATCTCAAGTTTAGGTCATGACATTGCATTTTTTAAGCTTGCACTTATAATAGAAGAAAGCTCCATTTTGTCCTAAAGAACTAATGGAGTGGGGGGCAATTATTGTGCAGTCTAAAACCTATATGTTGGTCAATACCAAAAAGGAAAAAATTGACCAAGTGGACGTGTCAGGTCACATGAGTAAGATTAAGTGCAATCTCCTCCGAAAGAGTTAAGTGCGACCTCTACCGAATAAGTTAAGTACGATCTCCTCTAAATAAGTTAAGTGCGACCAAAATGAAAAGAAAACTAGACTAAACTTCGTTGAATGGGTAATCTACAAAGAAAGGGAAATAAAAGTTTTTCTTTCAAGATCGACTAGTCATCTCAGTTAAGTTATTATCCAGTTATATTGTTACTCAAATTATATTTTCTGATTATACAGTTATTCGTTTTCACAATTGGGAAACATTAAGCTACCCTCACCTATATAAGGGGAGTTCAATATTGCTGTGGGGGACCTTTTTTCTTCTTTTTTTCGGACGACACTGTATTTTTAGCTCTTGGAATTCCAGTCTTGAGATTTAATAAAACTCTTGTAATTCTCCAGAAAATAGTGAAAAAGAGTGGACGTAGGCTCATCTTTTTTGAGGCTGAACCACTATAAAATTCTTGTTTCTTTATTTGCTTTGATTGATTAACTCTTTTCACACACAAGTCATATCTTGCAATTTCCCAAATTTATTGTTGACAAAACATCCGTCATCACGTACCAATTAGTTATATATATAAGGAAATCATAACATTCTTCACTAATTGTTTCTTATTGCCATTTATTCTCCTTCCACCCGTTCCCTTTACAGATTAATAAACTTGCTTTACAGTAATTGATAAGATTAAGTTGTTTGCTATTCCCCTTTCACCCATTCTTTTTACATATTAGTAAATGTGCTTTTCAGTAATTGAAATTTTCTTATTGCGAAGAAGTTTTTCTAAGCTTTGAAATTAATGCTTACATGCCTTCTGTTAGGACAGATGATTAGTGAGCTCAAATGTTTCATGTGATGGTGTTTCGGTTCTAAGCCAAAAAATTAAACAAATAAGTGCTTGATTGGTAACATTTTTTTTCTTCTCTGTTTTAATGTTTTTTCCAACCAAAAACAATGGTGTAGACTGCAGATCATCTAAAATAATAATTTGAGACACTCTCCATCTTTCATTTCGTTTTTCAATTGAATGAAAGATAAAAGATATACCAAATAAGCTTCTCTTTTTTTTTTTTTTTTTCCCGCTTGGAATAAATTCACGTTATATCCATAGGGCTATCCTAAAAGCACGAAGCCAATTATGATCTGAAAGAGGAATCTGCATCCCATCCCATCCTAGAGGACATCTTTTGGTCAAATCTAAACTCAAAAGCCCAAAAAATAAAGAAATTAGCTGAACTAAACTATGATGCTCAAAAAAAAAAAATAATAATAATAATAACAAAACAGCCTTCTAATAAGGTCATTTGTTCCTGGGCCATTTTTAGAATGCTTTCCTTCATTGCATTAAGTGCTTGCTTTGCCTCTTTCTTTTGTTTCTTAGAGGGATTTTCATCCCAAACTGCTTACAGAATGAGTCCAATGGTCTTGAATTCATGGTTTTGAATCTCTAAGCTCAGATGTCTTGTACCAGTATGTTGTTGTTCATATGGTAATTTTCAGCTGCTATCTCAGGTGAGAGCCGAGAGGCCTAATGCATGAGGATATGATCCATTGAAGCCTTGGAGATCAGAAGCCCGGTGCCAACTTAGAAGGGAATTGTTAGTGTTTGAATATAGTCATGTTTGCTTGTTTCTTTGTGGATTTTTCTTTTTAATTCGAGATGCATCCGTAGATGTAAGCTTCTTGTGAAAAACATTTCTGAATGGGTCCTTAGATGTATACCAAATTAAAAATTCTGTGTTTTCTAACTTGTTTTTGTTCGATCTTAGTCTAGTGAATGATTTCATTCGGCTTATTTTGTAAAAGTTGGCAATCTCAGTAGAATCAACTTTCCAGAAACTAACAAGGCTTTTCTTCCTTTAACTTTGTGTTCGGAAGCACTAGTTTTGAGCAGGGTGATTCTGCTAGGGGAAAACACAAAATAGAAGCATTTAAAATCCCTTGTTGCACGATGCTTCCTTCTTCATGGAAAGGTTCACTATCACAACTTTCTTTGCTCCAAGTAAAGCATTGTTTACAGGAAACTTTTATGAGTTTAAACTATATAAAAAACAAACAAATGTCTCAAATTTTCCCCTTTTTTCTTTTCTTAGCTAAGTTTTCAATAAAGCACAGTACTACAGGTATCCCCATCGGAAACCATCCCCAAGTGCCCCTATAATAGAGGCTAACTCCTGTGTCGATAAACCAGAAGCTGCCATATTTGGAGTGTCATTACTATTATTGTTCGCGTTCAATGAAGAATCCCTTGTTTTTGAGCCCAAAACAGATCTACAAACCGGACAACGGCCACTACTCTTGGCCCACGGCACAATGCATTCCTCATGAAACATGTGCTTGCAAGGGGTGAGCATAACCTCCTGTCCACGCTCGAAGTCCTCCAAGCAAATGGCACACCTTTTTCCATCTTCTTCTCTGTCGATCTCCTTTGGATTCACAGGAGTGTCTCGGTAGTACAAGTTGACTTTGGTTGTCAGTCTCCTTGAGATAGGATTGTAGAGCTCCTTCCTGAGATTCTCCAAGGCATTGCTTTGTTGCTCAATGCGGTTTGAGTTTCTTGACTGTTGTTCTGTTGTCTGTCGGAGTAGCATGTGCCATTGATTAATCGGCCTTGGTGGGGCCTCCTGGGGGACCTGTCTAGTCCTGGGAGTGGCTGATTCTCTCGGCGGTTCGGTGTCAAGGATTACGATCTGAACTGGGGAGCGTTGTTGAGATGGGACACTGAAGAGTGGTTGATAAGGGATAATAAGAGACCAGGAAGAGAAGGACAACAAGTACGAGTCATGTTAATATGAGAATTGAGACATATTAGTTATGCAATGAAAACTAATTCAAGAGTTCGTTTTAGTTGTAGAAGGTTTTCCTGCTTGATAGTTTTACAAGTTTATAAGTTTCTCTAGAGATTGCCCGGAAAAACAGGAGATGTCTCTATGAAATATACTTGGGAGTTGGGAATGATATCATACCAACTGGGTTACAATTTTCTCCGATGGAAAACAGATCATTTTCTCTACCCAAAAAAAGATTACGCCATTAACCAGATTATGAATACCTGGCTGAGCCAAAACTAGTCCTTCTCCTAAACGACCGATGAGCTTCCATCGCGCCTCTAGAATCCTTTCAATTTAAGCCAAAAAAGAGAACAGTTAACATCACCATATTAACACCTTATATGGGGAAAAAGTTTGTGCAATTTCGCTAAATTAAAAAGATAAAAAAAAGAAGAAAAATATAATTAACTAATGTTGCAGGCACAACAAATATGATTCTATTATATCCTTTTGCACATCATTTCTTGAGTACCATTCACAGATGACGGTATTCGATTCGCTTGTCAGTCATGAGGTATGTATGCATAAAACATCAGTTCAAAGACAGCAATTTTATTTTATTTATTTCCCAAACAAAGCTAAAAGAGTGCTTACTAGGTTGCCTCGAAAGGAACGTGAGGCTGGCAACAATAACTCCCCATAATTCGATTCATTGGGGTTGGGAGTATAGGCACCATAGTCCCTCGTAGACCGCCAATTATATGGAGACGGTACCGGAGCAGAAGTGTCGGTGGTGTTGCTGCCGCTTCTGCTAAGCATGTCTACCTTCTGTTGATCCCCAGAATTTTGATTCCTTACTTGAATGTAATATTATTGTCTTCACTTTGAGCTTTAGAATTATATAGAGCTGTTACTCGGACCTTTTTTCTCTGTTTGATCAAAGGTCATTCATTGGTCATGATTTGACGATTATATGATGTTCTATATCCTCATCGATCATTGTTCTGAGGTCTGCTTTGTAAGTTTTTTAATTTCTTGGCTTTAGTGCGAACGAAGTTCTTAAAGTATGATTCTTTGCCCACTTTTAAAAGAGATTCTCTGCTTTGATGGTTAGTTCTCCAAAAATTGAAAGATGAAATGGAAATTCAGAAAGGAATAGATTCTAGAAAGAGTAAATATTAGGTCTTTTAAAATTTTATTACAGTTCCATGATATGCCACTGAGGAGTAAAATTTCGTTCTTCAGTTTATGAACTTTATTCTTTCACAAGGCATCTTCTGATGTATAATGCATTATTTATTTAATGCATGTTCAAGACAGTTACATCTTCACGAGTAGCTGTAAATTGGAGCTCAATGGGACTAGGTTTTCAGCAATTATTTTGTTTATATTTTGTTTCTTTTTCTTTTGAAAAGTTCAGATAAACAAATCCTAAAGTAAAACTTCGCAGCACTTTATATTGGAACAAGAAAACAAACTGCTTATCTAGCAAGCTTTCTTTCTTTTGAACGATGCTTTCAGGTTCTTTTTTCATCAATCTCAACAGTCACTACGTGTTATTTTATTCGGGTGGGCGTGTATCATTATATGATATAAAAACTACGGGTCTGAACATTCACACCCAAAAAATTTTCTTCTACAACAGGGTCTAGATTGAGGAAGATTTAATCCCTAAGATCACTAACCAGAATAATATCCTTCATAGTATTCTGACAAGATTGTAAATTGCTTAACCAAATAAGAACATATACCTTTAAAAAATAAGAGAACATATACTATCCTTTGCTTGGAACTATATTCTAATACAAGTAGGACTTTTTTTGGCTGGGGAAGTAGGAATTATTTTAAGCGTCAAATGATGTTTCGGTATTTTTCTATATTGACTGGTGAGTGTTGGTTTTCATTTTCTTTTTCCTTTAATTGTTTTCATTTCCATCTCAGCTAACATAATTCAGCATTGAAAATGAGAAATAATATTTATCAAAGACTAACGTAGCAAATCATTGAGTCAGCTACAAAACGAAAGGATTAAATATTCAAACTAGTAATCAAAAACTAATATGGCACTCATTCCCAAGAAGGAAAACTACGGCCTTTTCTATACAAATTTCAGTAGGAATAAGGTCATGAATAGAAGTGCAGTCCAACCAACTCCCAACTTATTCATGCGAAATTTAAACCCTTTCAAAAGGTCAAATTTGTGTCAACAAACGTCCATAAATTTAAAGCAAATGCAGAGAGCGCAAGACTTGAATCAGCAGATCCAGTTTCCACACATTTCTCGTAACCTATCAAGATCCACAAATAAGCACAAAACAATAAATAAGAAAAAGAAATAAGGTCAGAAGTAATAAGTTCAATAACAGGGGAGAGATTGGATGTTATACCTGCAGCTTAAAGTTCTCAAACTGATACCAAATACAGATAAACCAAAAGGTTGGATTACTTGTTCATAGTAGAAGACAAGCAAAAGTTCCAAAATATTGAACCCATTGACATGAAAGCCACACGGGCTTCAAGGGGTACTACCCTGCACAGATGTCACGCACATAATAAATGTATAAATAAGACATTACAGCTTTCCAACGGCAAAAGCCTAAACTACTATTCATATTTCAAACTCAAATTAATTTGTTAACAGAAAGATTGCAGAATTAGATCATCATTCCCAGCACCAGCCATAAAAGTATTCTACTAACTCTTTTGGTTATTCAGTTTTTTTGCTTAAGATTTCTCTAGATCTATGCAAAAAGGAAAAGAGAATAATTGCTGGTCCTATAACTTCTGGGGCAGTAGCAAATTTTGGGACACCTTTTATATGAGAATGAAACTAATAAGAAGAGAAAAGAAGGAAAAAATAAACAAATAAGGAAGACTTCCGGGTAAAAAAAAAAGAAAAGGGAAAAGAAAAGAAAGTACCAGAAGTTCAATACACTGACAGGTATCCAGAACCTAAAACCTGCACAAATAACATGGAAATAAAGAATTACAAATAGAAGAATCATGCAATTAAACCAATGCAAGTAATACCTTTGTTTTTTTTTTGGTTAATTAAAAATAAAGCCAATGCAGATAATAATTCAAAATGGCTTTTACCATAAAGTAGTGTAGGAAGAGCATCTTTCTGGTACTTGTCAGGAAGCTCTAAAAGCTTCCCTTGCCATAAATAGTTCCATGCAAAAACAACAGCAATGACGGATGGACCAAGCACTACTTGGTTTAATATAACCTGTAAGACAATAAGAAGAATGATATTATGCAAGAAGATTTATAATTATTTCCTTTTTTTTTTTTTCGTTTTCTTATGAGAAGAAGAAGAAGAGGAAGAAAATACAATGTCAGGATTGTGAAAAGTATAGAGATTATACCTTCAGCGTTAGGTTACTCACTGTCTGCTTTGGCAAACAACGATCCAGATACTGGTACCAAGCATAAGAGCCAGGGCCATACAAAAGAAACCCATAGGAGGTCATCCGAAGAGCACGAAGCCAACTATGATCTGAAAGGAGAGTCCGCATCACATCCTACAGAATAGCTTTTGGTAAAATTTAAAATCAAAAAGCCTCATGAACCACTTATTTGAACAAATAACACAATATATAGATAACATAAGCTTGTTAAGCCCAAAAAAGAAAATCACATAAGTTCATTAAAAAAGATTCTTACTGCATAAAAACAATAATGCACAAAATGTCAAGCCAAAACACTAGAGTTGCCACCAATATGTTGCAACTACTTAAACAGCGCCAAATTTATTATCGATACTACATGGATCCGAAAAGACACTTTGAGATACAAATCTTAAAATGAAGCAGTGGCATTATGTCATCATCCAAACAGGAACCCCTCTATTAATTTCAGAACAAATTCCATTGAGCTTTAATAAAAGCTTTCATGAGTAAAGAACAAAAGCCCAACCCCACTTTACAAGCCATTACTTGCAAAAAAAAAAAAAAAGAAAAGAGAAATAAGCTAAATTACAAATATCCCCAAAACCCAACTAATAGGAGTTCTTTTTACTTTTTTTTTTTTCACCTATAAAATTTTGTGCTTCATTCATTATCCATACTCATACAAGTACGTAATACTCCAGAATTTCTAATCAACCATGCACTAATACAAAAAGTCATACTCTTTTCTTTTTCTCCTACATTTTCTCAGCAACCGAACAGAGCCATAAAACAACCGAAAACAAGAAAAATTGTGAAGAGACCTGGAAGAGATCCTCATCCAGAGGATCGGAGAGAGAGGAGTGTTGCTGCTTCGAAGAATTTGACCTTCTCCACCGCTCAGTGAGCTGAGCAATGGTGTCGCCGGTGAGAACGAGTGCCCCGGCCGTCACGGCTTGCTTGAAGGGGAATCGGTAACCGGCTCCTCCGGTGTCCTCCGCAGAGCCCGACGACTTGGAATTAGGTCGTCTTCTTTGGTTTTTGGAGCGAAGCCTTTCGGGCTTTCTCGGTGGAAGGTTCCAGCCCCATAGGCCGCCATGGCCTCCTCCACCGCCCAAAGCGTGCATTTTCCTGAGACTACCAAAACCCAAAAAAACGAAAGCCCAAAATGGCCGTTTTATACGAGTCTTATCGTTCGTACCTGAAAACTGCGATTGGAAATGCTCCGTATTGTCGTTTATGAGTATGGATGTCGTTTACGAGCAAAGCGGTGCGTTTTCAAGTTAGTAGCAAAGGAAGCCCATCTATCTAGTTTTTCTCACTTTTTTATGTCTTGCTAATCATATTGTTGCAAAATATTTAACAGAAATTGATTATTTTATATTTTGTACCTTCTCTGATAAAGTG
>JXTB01000056.1:124802-157511 GCA_002914805.1 Parasponia andersonii
CTTTTGATGGGAAAACTGATCCACAGGACCATATGGATCACTTCAGTGACTTGATGGGACTTCATCGGGTTAGTGATCATGCACGCTGCAGATGTTTCGCTGTAACACTCTTGGGAGCAGCGAAGAAGTGGTTCTGAGGACTTAAATCTGGCTCAATTTCGTCCTGGCAACAATTACAGACGGCATTCTTAAGACAGTTTCAAGCCGCAAAGAATTTCACTGTTCCGCTTGTTAGTTTGTCCGTGATCCGGCAAGGTCCAGAGCAGACTCTACAGTCTTATCTCAATCGATTCACTTCAGAGCTAGCAAAGGTCAACAACCCACCTGAAGGAGGAGTTCTTACTCTTACGATGGCCGGGGTGCGACCAGAAACAAAACTCTGGGAGGAATTACTTGAGCGAGAGTGTAGAACTCTCGAAGACTTCTACCGAAGAGTTGGTTGGCATCTGAGGTTAGAATCTTCGTGCGAGAATCTTCAAAAGACTAAAAAAGGAGGAAGGATAGATGCAACTAAAAATGCGGTCATTACCAACAACAGTGGTAATAAGAAAAACAAGAGGAATAATGAACAGACAAATGAGAATCAACCTAGACCCAAAAGGCAGGAGATTTCAAAAGCTCCCATGAGGTTTAACAATCACACTGAATTGAACGCGCCTATAGATCATATCTATGCGGTCGCAAACCAGAACCAATGAAGCGGGACAGGACAAAGCACGACCCCAACAAGTTTTGCCGATATCACAAAGATATTGGGCATGATTCTAATAATTGCTTTGCCCTGAAAGATGAAATTGAAAGGCTGATTAGAGAGGGATGATTGCGGCAATATACCAGGCAAAGCGACGAAAGGCGAGTAGAAGACTAATAGCGACCTCCAGAAATTTAGCGTGAGGTGCGAACTATTTTCGGAGGACCGCATGTTGGAGGAGATTCCAAGCGAGCATAGGACAGATATGCACGAGAAGCTCGACAGCAGCCGTTAACCAACGTCATGCTTCTTGAGCAGCGACCACGCAAGCTTCAACAAGTACCAAAAATGGATATTACCTTCACTGAGCAGGATGCAAGGGAAGTCCATTACCCGCATAATGATGCACTGGTCATAAAAATTAACTGTGGAAGCACAGAGTTGTGGCGAGTATTGGTCGATAACGGGAGTGCTGTGGACATCCTGTACTTCGACGCTTTTAAGAAGATGGGATTGAATGAGAGCGACCTGAAACCTGCCACCACTCTACTCTATGGTTTTACTGGTGACAGCCTGATGCCTATGGGCATGATTGAACTGATGGTCAGTGTTGGGACCTTTCCAAGTGTTTCATCGATAATGACCCAGTTTTTGGTGGTAGATTGCCCATCTGCCTTCAATGCTATGCTAGGAAGACCGACATTAAGGGAACTTCGAGTTATTACCTCGATCTACCATCTAACAATGAAGTTTCCGACCCAACATGGGGTAGGCGAGGTGCGAGGAAATCAATATGATGTGAGGATATGTTATAACAACTCGCTAGAACTTGCAGCAAAGGATATGACATCTCGCACAATGATGGTCCACCTGTTAGACAAAGCGTCAGTCGTGGCAGCGGATAAAGCGTCAGTCATGGCAGGGGATAAAGCGTCAGTCGTGGCAGCGAGCAAAGCGTCAGTCGAGGCAGCGAGCGAAGCCCCAGTCGGATCGTCAGTGAAAGCGTCAATCGAAACGACCAGTGAAGACTTCGATCCTCGAGAAATTGACGATGAAGTCAAAACTGAACCCGTTGAAGACCTGGAAGATTTATCATTCAATCTTTCTTCCAGGACTTTAAAGATTGGAACAGAGGCTCAAGGACCTGTGCGGGCTTCATTGATTGTTTTTTTGAAGTCTAATTTGGACGTCTTGACATGGCAGCATTCGGATATGGTAGGAATTGATTCAAGGATCATATCCCACCGTCTTAATATAGATCCATCAAAAAAGCCTGTACGACAAAAAAAAAGGGCCATGAATCCAGAACGCTACGTCGCATTAAAAGAAGAGGTGGAGGAGTTGCTCGAAATTGGGTTCATAAGAGAGTCTTTTTACTCTGACTGGCTTGCAAATCCGGTCTTAGTGAAAAAACATAATGGAAAGTGGAGGACCTGTATTGATTTCACCGATCTCAACAAAGTATGTCCTAAAGACAGCTTCCCTCTTCCGAGAATTGATCAGCTTGTAGATGCGACGTTGGGGCATGAACTTTTGAGCTTCATGGACGCATATTCAGGATATAACCAAATCCCCATGTACGAGCTGGATGAAGAACACACCTCGTTCATCATTGATCGAGGGTTATACTGCTATAAAAAGATGCCCTTCGGACTTATCAACGCGGGAGCGACCTACCAACGTCTTGTCAATATGATGTTTGCAAAGCAAATTGGCAAGACAATGGAGGTATACGTCGATGATATGCTAGTCAAATCCGAGAAAGCTGAAGATCACATCAAGTACCTTGATGAGATGTTCAAAATCCTCCGGAGATACCAGATAAAGCTAAATCCCCAGAAGTGTGCATTCAGAGTAGGATATGGAAAATTTCTGGGTTTTATGGTCAACTAGCGAGGGATCGAAGCAAATCCTCAGAAGATACAAGCGTTGATTGATATGCAATCTCCTCGTAAACCCAGAGATGTGCAAAGCCTAGCAGGAAGAGTAGCTACTCTAAGTCGGTTTGTATCCAGATCAACCGATAAATGCCAACCTTTCTTTGAGGTGTTGAAGGGATCAAAAAGGTTTGAGTGGACGGAGAAATGCGAGCAGACATTCCAAGAATTGAAAAAAACACTTGGGTTCCCCTCCATTCTTGTCGAAACCAAATTCGGGAGAAGAATTATGCTTATATCTCGCTGTTTCTAAGTATGCGACGAGTGCCGCATTAATTCGCAAGGAGGCAAATATTCAGCGACCTGTGTATTATGTAAGTAAAAGGTTACTTGATGTTGAAACCAGATATCCAGAGATGGAAAAATTGGCGCTAGCACTCGTCATTGCATCAAGAAAGCTTCGACCTTACTTCCATGCTCACTCCATCTGGGTTTTCATGAATTTCCCGCTGAAACAGGTCTTACAGAAACCTGAGGTGTCAGGACGGCTGCTTAAGTGGGTTGTTGAATTGAGTCAATTTGACATCAATTTTCAACCTCGCACCACTATAAAAGGTCAGGCCCTCGTAGATTTTGTTGCAGAATTTACATACGACGTCAATCTTCCCACGGGAGTACTTGAGAAACCCGCCTCAGATACATCTAAGTTGTGGAAGCATTATGTGGACGGGTCATCGAATGAAAATGGAGCAGGTGCGGACATAGTTTTAATCAGTCCTGAAGGGCACAATATTCATTATGCGCTTCGCTTCAAATTCCCAGTATCGAATAATGAGGCCGAATACGAAGCACTGATAGCGGGGCTAAAGCTCGCATAGGAAATGAAGGTCGAAATAATTGAAGTGTATAGCGATTCCCAGCTGGTCGTCTGTCAGGTTAAGGGTGATTATCAAGCGAGAGGAGAAAGAATGATGGCCTATTTGGAGAAGGTGCAATAGTTGTTTTTAACGTTCGACACTTATGACATACAACTTCTTCCTCGTATTAAAAACACCCGGGCAGATGCGCTCGCTAAGCTCGCCTCGACGAAAGATGCAGAATTGTTGAAGGTAGTTCCAGTTGAATTTCTTATATCACCAAGCATCGAGGTCGAACCCCAAGTAATTATGCCAGTTGATGAAGAACCGTCGTGGATGGACCCCATAATGCGATATATACAAAATGGCGATCTCCCTGAGAATAAAGACGATGCAAGGCGGCTTCGCATGAAAGCAGCTCGCTATATCATCCAGGATGAACAACTTTATCGAAGGAGTTTCAGCTCGCCATTATTATTATGCGTCAATGACAAAAAAGCACGCTATATTATGAGGGAAATTCACGAAGGAATATGTGGAAATCATTCTGGGGGGCAAGTGCTTGCAAACAAGATTCTTCGATAAGGGTACTTTTGGCCAACTATGAAGAAGGATACATTGGAATTTGCTAGGAAATGTGATAAATGTCAACGATTTGCGACCATTCCTAGAAAACCACATGTTCCTTTAACTTCAATGACTAGTCCATGGCCATTTGCTGTGTGGGGAATTGATATTATCGAGATGCTTCTATTAGCGCGAGGTGGTTTGAAGTATGCGGTGGTCGCAGTCGATTACTTTACAAAATGGACGGAAGCCAAGGCCTTGAGCACCATCTCCGTGAAGAAGATGATAGATTTTATTTACAAATCTATAATCTGTTGATATGGTATACCACATACCATAATTTCTGATAATGGAAAGCAATTTGACTGTGATGAGTTCCGTGACTTCTGCAATAACTTGGGCATCAAAAAGAGCTTCTCCGCTGTTGTTCATCCACAAGCCAATAGGCAGGTCGAAGCGATAAACAAAATACTCAAGTAGAATATAAAGACAAAACTGGAGGAGCATAAAGGAGCTTGGCCAAAAGTACTTCCAGAAGTTTTATGGGCTTATCGCACCACACAACGAACCACTACTGGAGAGAGTCCATTCTCTTTAGCTTATGGATATGAAGCGATGATCCCTGTTGAAATTGGTGCGGGCTCCCTACGGCAATCTATTTATGAGCAAAATCAGAATGATGTATTGCTGAGAGTTGAACTCGATCTTTTAGAAGAGCGACGTGAACAATCTCAGCTCCGAATTGCATCATACCAATGATGCACTGCTCGATATTATAATTCCAAAGTCAAAGGTAGACATTTTGAAGTTGGAGATCTTGTCCTTTGACGAGTTCTACCTAATAATAGAGAACATGGTGCTGGTGTATTTGGGCCTTCTTGGGAAGGACCTTATGTTATTGATAACGTCATTCGACCTGAGACATATAACCTAGCTCGCATCGATGGACAAAAGATTGAGCATGCCTGGAATGCAGACCGACTTCGTCGTTATTATCAATAAATCTTCATGTTATCTTCAACAGCCTACTATATCTTCTTCATTAATATTCGTCAATAATACTTCTTCGACTATTACTTCAACTCATTTCCGATCGTCTTTTATAGTTTTATGGCAGTTTTCGGACACCATAAACCTCGGGGAGCAGTGGGATTAGAATATTATGTTATCTCCTACTGGTTTCCTAAGGGACTATGCAAACGTCCATTTAGAGGAGACAGGGCTTTAGATCGTCGAAATATCAGAATCTCTTTAAAATCCTAGGATTTTCTCCTTGCTTCATGCCTCAGCATGTCGTATTACGTAATTTCCCTCCTCGAACAGAAAAGTAACTAAGCAAAATGTTCGTTGTTCGAAGTGATATATTGCTATGTTTTATTTTGACATGGAACTTTTGAAATACAGTTAGAGTTTGTATCACTCGTATTGACTGTTTTCTTAAGCGACCTAACCTATCTTAATGCTTAAAACTCGTTTTAAGTTAGTCGGATTCAAATCGCTAAAAGCGTACTGATCGATCACTTGTGATTAATTGCTTTATTTTTCGAGGCTATACTTATAACTTTATTGTAGTATTCGTGAGCTTCATATTGACAACTTGGTATCTTGTTCCCTTCGATATTGAAAACTTTATTTTTATGTGGTAGATAGACATAAGTACCTTCAAGTCCTTCAGGGTAGATCGTCCAATTATGGCATTTAATACAGATTGCTAATCAATAACTAGAAAGTTGGTCATAATGATGACTTTGCAAGATTCATCACCGTCTATCCCTAGAAAAGAGATAGCTTCTCGAGGGATAAGGAATCTCTAATGAAGCCGCAGAGTGGAATGGCGATTGGTATAAGAAGGTTTTCAGTTATTCTTATCTTCTTATATGCATCCACGTAGAGAATGTCCATGCACTACCATTATCGACATATATCCTATAAAGATTATTGTTTCCTACTTGAGCTTTATTCACAAGGGGCATCATTGTGTAGATGGTTCATAAGTTGTGCATATGCTTTTGTGAATGTGATATCATCGTAGCCCTTTGTGAAACTTTACAAACAAATCCGTGAACCCGTTTATTAATTGGGTCATATTCAGTTTAGACTTGCCAACTTAAAAATGACCTGCGTGCCCATTTACAAAGTACTTATTTCTTTTTAAATGTATATTAGGCCTATCTAGTGTATTATTCCCAAGACTAATACCATTTTCCTGAGTCTAAAGGGCAACATTGTTCTAAGTTAACCTAATGTCCTAACCTAGCTGCCTCTGCCTTTCACTGTGTTCTCACACTCAACACTCAACACAGCTAACAACAGTGTCCCTAACCCTAATATCTCCTTCTTCTTCTCCATCTCTATTAGATAATCTCCACTAGTTGAGTCCACTTCCATGACTCCAACTCGGCATCTTCAAGCCAATAAATACTTCATTTCCATTTTATCTCCTTTGGAATACATCTCCACCGTTCCACACCACTTCCACAATCCATAATCCAAGACCACACATCAGCTTGCTTTGGTAGTTTAAATCCTTGGCCTAATCTTTGGAGTTTGACTGTGCGCTTCTTCAAACTTGATTCACGTTCAAGGTTACCACTAGGTATCTTCTTCAAACTCATTCTTTACATTTTATTTTCTGAATTTCTATTCTATGTTTATGAAATTCACTATGGTCTGTGTTTAAGATTATTTATTTATTTTACTCAGTAGAGTGTGGCGGAGAATATATATGGCAATGATTCATATATATATATTTTTTTCAAATAAAACTAGTGGGCGAAGATAATTTGAGATGGATACTAATATCTTGGTCCATAAGTACTATAGAAACATGGTTCGACTATTTATGAATTTTATAATTAATTGGTGGAAGGTTCAATATATAAATCATATATTTGAAAGAAGGATATCAATTAGATAAGTTAGTAGCCAAGTGTATGCTTGCTAGTGTGAGTATGCTTCTAGATGTTGTTCACTCAAAAAGAAGGTGACTGCAATTTCACTATTTTATTGCAATACACTCCTAGCATTCATCATTCTTAGTTTAGACTCATTATGATGGAATGCTTATATATATATATAGTTATATATATAGATTAGTAAGAATCTGCACTTCTGCAATTACAATTATGATGGCTAAAAAATAATAAATAAATCAATTACAATGCTGCTTTTGCTTTTTTGACTGAAAAGTACCACTTGATTAAATTTACTATTTTTTTTTTATTTTATTTGCAAAATGAATAAAAAAGAAACAATTGATATTGAGGATTTTGATGATAATAAACCTGAAAGTCAAGAAGAAATCGAATCAACTAATGACTAGACAGAAGAGTCAAGCAAAATGTAAAAGAAAACTCACCTTAGATGTTTGGAAGCATTTCGAAATTCTTCCTCTTTTTGATGATAAGAAAGAAAGGGCCAAGTGTCTCAAATGTACAGTGGTGTATCTTTTAAATAGCAAGTATGAAACACATAACTTAAAACACCACCTCTCAAGTTGTGTTATGCTCGTGACATAGGTCAACTCTTAATATCTCAAGAAAAAGATTCATTGTCATTGAGTGATCACAAAGTTAATCCTGAAGTATTTCATGAGTTAGTGATTGCTGCTATTATAAAGCATGAAATATCTTTTTAATTTGTTGAATATGAAGAAATTAGGGTTATATTTTATCTCTTGATTTAAAATTAGTACCTAGGAATACTGCTAAAGTTGATGGACACTAAAGAAAAGACAAGACAAGAATCAAAAGTATGCTATAGAATGTTCCTCGTAGAATATCTGCACATCTGATGGATGATCTTCGTTCACCAGTGATAGATACATTTGTCTCATTGCACACTTTATAGATAAGAATTGGAAGTTGCACAAAAGAGTATTGAACTTTAGTTTTATGCCATCTCTATATAATGGTATATCATTATTTGAAAAGCTTTATAGCATATTTTGTGAATGTGGAATAGAAAATAAGGTTTTTTGTTTGACTTTAGATAATGCAAGCGTAGATAATGCTTTTGTTGATATGTTGAAAGATTAACTAAATTTAAAAGGATATCTTACTTACAATAGTGATTTTTTTTACATGCAGTATTGTTGCTGAATACCGATTTAAAAGGATATCTTATTTGCAATAGTGATTTTTTTCACATGCGGTATTGTTGCATATTCTGAATCTAATCATGTAAAAGGGAATTAAATGTATTGATTCTTCTATTATCAAGATTCATAATAGTATCAAGTATATTAAGTTTTCTCAAGTAGGTAAGCAAAAGTTTCTAGAGTGTGTCAACTTAGTTCCAGTAGGTAGTAAGAAAGGTTTGCATCAAAATATATGTACAAGGTAGAATTCTACTTATCTTATGATTAAAAGTGCTTTATTTTATCATCATAGCTTTTAACATGTGGAATTAAGTGATTCGAATTATAAACATTGTCCTTTTTCAAAAGAATAAAAGAAAGTTGAAAAGATGACAGTCAATTTTTGAAAGTTCTTTATGATGTAGCCCTTAAAATTTCTAGATCAAAGTAACTAATTACAAATTTGTACTTTCCTGCTATTTATAAGTGTTATGTGAGTTTGAAGCAGTACTTAGAGTAAAATGATGATGTTTACTTAAAATTTATGGCATTTAAAATGTTGCCAAAGTTTCAGAAGTATTGGCTTAAGTTTAATATGATCTTATCAGTAGCATGTATTGTAGATCCTCGATACAAGATTCAAATAGTTCAATTTATTTATAAGAATATATACGATGAAGATTGGGCTTTTTGATTTAAAAATTTCAAAATTAAGTTAAATACATTGTTTAAAGAGTACAAATCTCAAGCCACTAAAAGTTCTACTATTTTGTCTTCCCAAAAATCTGCTCTTACTATAGCTCAAAACATGAAGACCATCGCTAGGGAAGAAAATTTTTTCAAGGCCTATACTATATGCTTAGTAATATGATATTATTTTTTTAGTTATAATGTGAATTTTTTTAATAATTCAAGGTTATGTTTGTATTTTAGAAATTTGACGAGATGTCAAAAGATCAATATTCTCCTTCTTATGAGAAGTTACAGTTGAAGCTTTACTTAGAGAAGCAAAGAATAGAAAAGAATGTGAAATCACATATCCTACATTTTTGGAAACCAAATGAATTTTGATATCTCATACTTTCATAAGTATTCCTATATCAATAGTTCCTTCTGAAGCTACTTTTAATGTTGTTAGACATATACTTGATCAATATCGTAGTTTACTTAAACCTTCAACTGCTAAGGCACTTATTTGTATAAGAGATTGGTTATTTGGTCATATAGGTATAATAATATTTAATATTATTACGGTGATTTTTTTTGGTGTGTTGATTATATTGATTTTTTTCTTTGAAATTCAGATAATTCATAATCTAAGAATGATGAAATGGAAGAGCTCATAAAAAATATAATGGAGCTTAGTATGATGGAGGATAAAATTAAAGTTTAATATAAAATTCAAGTTCTATTGTATTGGAAAATAACTTATTATTGTGTTTCTTATTTATATGTGGGACTATTTTATAGTTTTTGTTTGTTTGGCTTATATTTCTTATTTGGTATTTGAACAACTTTTGGACTAGTATAGTTTACATATGTTTAGTTTATGTGTATATCCCTTACATATGGACTAGTATGTATATTTGTGTAGCTTATGTCTTATTTTTATTAATTGTTAACTTTTTCAAGCCTTATTTGAAGCCTTTATTTTGATTTTGAATAATATTGAAAATTGAAAGTTGATATTTGAATTAAGAGGTTAAAATCTGGTGTTTAAATTATTGATAATTTATAGGAAAATGGTCATGATTTGATTAGATAATTTTTTTTTCTTTCTAAAACACGATGTGTCAAATGGGTCACAGGGTTAGTCAATGGGTCACACGGATCATGTCATAGCAACTTGTTTATAAATAGGTTGTATTCGTGTTGTAATTTCTGATCCGTTTTATAAATGTGTCGTGTTCAAGTTTAACATTTATTTATTATACATATACTTTGATATGACACAAATATGACCTGTTGACACGAATTGCCAACTCTAGATCTGTTGACACAAATTACCAACTCTACATATTAGGTACAATGTTTGCACGGTGTGCTGATTGTAATTTGCATTGCTTTATAGGCTGACTGTGTCTTAGGAATGCAGTGCTAATTGTGACCATGCAGTAATGGTGCTTGCTTTGATAGTCCTAAACTATCTTTTGGCACCTTTGGTGAGAGTGATTACGAATTAAGCAGTATCATTAAGCAAGGTCTGACACCTGGTAGATCTAATCATTGAAGTGATCAAGATGTTCTTGTAGATCTATTTTCCCTTCATATGGGTGATTATTAACATGTTGAAGTTGTGCGGTAAAGGTGTTTCTCATATGTTTGGATCGAAAAGGGAATCACAATAACTCATATTAAGTTCATCCTTTTGAGCTTTCAAGGATTGGAGTAAATTTTTCAGGTCGCTTATGTGTATACCCTCGATAGATCATGCACATTGGTTGGATATAGAAGTAACTTAGCATGCAGATGAAGGATTTTTCCATGGTCTTCGCACTCAAAGATGTCAGTCAGTATCTTGTTGCTAATTAATTTGCTGTGTGGATCTTGGTTACCAATGGTGATTGATTTCCTATTGTTCATGCTGACGACTTGTCGAAACCCCTTTTTTTTATATTATATTAATATATTTTTTTTAAAAACTAGTGAGACCCACAAGCTTCGAAAAGTCAAAAAGAGGGGCTCCTTATTTTTCTCTCCATCAGCTCATTCTCCCCTTCCTCCTGATGCTCTGTGCTCCATCTCTCCCGAAAATCCAGTAAAGAACGCCAAAATCTGGTGAGTCTCTGATGAACCCCTTCTCGGACTTGTTGGGCATCACCACCAGTCAGAGATGGAAGCCCAAGACCAGATGAATACCGCACCATTACTCCCATCGCTTGAAACAGCTCCAATCGCCGCCAGTGAAGCCGAGAGCCCGTGACAGTTTTGCTGACGTCGGCGCCGATTCCGGTGTCTATTCACTGTGAAACTGGTCCCATTCAACTCGTATTGTCACGATCTTCAATTTGGTATATATATTTTGACTCAATATTGCTCGGATTAAATTTTGCCATTTTTATTAATTTTGAGCTATTTTCGTTTTATATTTAAATTTTTCAATCCGACTGTTAGATTATAAAATAAACCTCATATTTGTGATGTACTCATGAAAACAAAAATTTTGATATATATATTGTCTATATTTGGTGACGGGCAAGAAAATCTAAATTTAATGGCATAGATAATCTCATTTTGTGTGCCGTGGGCTCGGGTTCGGCCTGAGTCCGAATCAGTTGAACTATATATTTAACCTAGTATTTTGAGTGCTCTGAATTCAATAGTGAAGTCCGTTTAACGATCTGAAGCTCCGATTGAAAATCAAGTTTTCAAACCTATCGATCAAAAGCTCTAAAACGATGCTCGACCTTCCAAACGATACCTAAATGATGCCAAATTTTTTCTATAGCTCCATAGCACTATTTGAATACTCAATTAAGGGAGGAGATTCAATTTCCTTGTTTTCTATTATTTTCAATGAAATTGGAATTTATTCTGAAGAATGAAATTTCGTGATTTTATTGAATTATTTGAATAGTTATTTTAATGAACTATAAATTTGTGAAACATTATAGACTGCTCTAGATATTTTTAAATATGATTTTATACAAGTTTTTATACTTGGATTTTGGTAAAACCATAGAAACTGTAGTTTTGGATTTTAAAGTACAAAATAGAATTTTAATTAAAAATTAGAGCATGTCGAGAATGTTAAACCACTGCATGATTGTTTGAGACTCTATATATATTGCATATTTCATATGATCATGCATGAGAGTCATCTTAGGCATCACGGTGTTTTAGTAGGCGGACTAGTACACCCGCCTTCGGTGAGAGCCCGTAAACCCGTGCGGGGTTTGTTTTCTAACTATCTCCATTCGGTAGGCGTAGGCATTCAGTACCCCTCTGGTTCGGTAGGAGTTGACACATAGGTGTTCCTCCGGTTTTCAGAGATAAATGTCAGACAGAGAGCACTCAATACACGTAGTATAAGTTGCTCTAGTTTTGATGAAATGATGAGAACTCATGTGATATGTTGATTTATGTGATGTGCACTATGCTTGTTTTATTATGGTTTTATATCTATTTTAACCTGAATATATATATATATATATATCTGGTTTTGATTTGAGCATGATTTTCTATATATGTTTCGGATGCTCCATATTTATTAAAATGCTTTCCAGAACTACTAACCATGCAGTTGTATTGAGAATTACTAAAAAGGTCTTTCCCAAAAAAAAGATAATTGAGTTTTCTACTGAGCATTTACGTGCTCACCCCCCTATTTCCTTTTCCTTTCAGGTGTCAAATTATTCTGTGATAGATATTTGTGTGGCTTGGTAAGCATGTTTGGCCTATGCTTGCAGTTCCAGTCCTCTTCATTGGTTGGTTCATACTCTATATCATTTTTCCCTTTTCTAAGTCAAATTTATTTAGCCATTAGTAGTATATTTGCTGAGTGGATATATGAGGATGATTTCGATATTTAATCGAGTACTTAGACATGGAAATGATTTTATGAAAATTATTTTAACTATGGGCCTATGGTTTTAAATTGAACGCTTTCATTAAACTTAATGATTCAAATGAAAAGTTTCTAAAATTTATTATTTATCATTTCTCTAAATTTAAGACTAAAAATATCTTGGAAATTTAAAACTAGCAGATAATGTTATAATTTCTCAAGTTGGTCCAATATTAAAATTTACTTACACTTGAGGACTAAAACTTAAATTTTAAGTACTCGAATTTTTCTGAAAATTTTGGAAATTTCTGTTTATTATTGTTTTCACTTAAATTTACTAAAAGTCATGGCTTTGGATTTTTGGTCGTGACAGTTTTGGTATCAGAGCTTCAGGGTTCAGATCCGTCTGGGATCTTTTCTGTGATAGTTTTGATGTTTAAAAAGAATTTTGAAAAGTGTTTGACAAATACCTCATACATCACTTAGGAATTGGCTAAATATGTTTACTTTGTTCCGATTAGTTCTGAATCCTTCGTTTACCTCCCTAAAGTGGAACTCTAGTATCCTTGGTATGGTTATACCCCTTGAAATTATTGTCTCAAAAGTGTCGGGGATGACACGAGTCTAGTGAAATCCACTCTTGTTCCTAAATTCAAATGAACATTCGTTCTTATATTCCTATGTCCATTACTGTGATAAGCTATACGAACCTTGTAGGTTCTAAAATAGCATTTCAGTATCTTGTTTTGGCATAACTTGACATCATTTGTGCTTGTGATGTTATAATTTGAATCTCTTAGAAATTATTTGTGTGTGCCTAACTAGTTTAAGTATCTAGTAATATGTTTTTATAACTTTCTATCATACATCAGTTGGACTTCTTAGTGGACATGACATGCTAGTTTAAATTCATGAGATGATTTAATAATATGAACTTGATAAAAAAAAATTTTCTTTTCTAGTCTTACCAAGTTAAATTTTTGTAAGAAAATTCTTGAATTAGTGGAATCTAATTGATCAATAAATTGGTATGATATGTTATGTTTATTTGAATGTTGTATTGTACTAGTTTTGTCAAATTTATTTATGTGGCCCTTAAATGTAGACATTTTTGTAAAATTTAAATTTGGTTAGATATAAGCTTGATTAATTGGTCTTGAAACTTTGGAAAATTTCAAGTTAATAAAACTTGGTTCTGCATGAGGTAGATGTTTACATTCGACCAATGTATCATTTTTATTTTCAAAGATACCATATACGTCTTAATTTTGAAAAATAGTTGGGTGTATGTAATTTATATTTTTCAAGGAATATATAGTTTTAAAAATTAATAATACCACTTGAATTTAACGTTTGTGAAATGGCCAGGAATATAAAATTTCAATAATTGCTTCACTTAAAAACTAGTTGTGGTACTAGTGAGGTCTCATTACACATTTAGTGGTGTTAATTTAGAAATAAAGTTTCTAAATATTTTCTTTCTAGTTTTGAATATAGTAGATACTCTTGCTAAAATTTTCGAGTTTCTACTTGTCATATAATTTTGAATCTAAAGGAAGCTTTCGATAATAAATTTACAAATTGACTTGAAAATAAACATAAAATGTTTATAGCAAAAATTACGTGGTAACTTTTGGCAAAAAGTTTGAATTTTTTAAAAAAATCATTGGTGTGATTTAGTGAAGTATGCATATAAATTTTTGAAAATTTGTGCATATATTCCTAAAAGTCAAATGTATGATATCATGTTACAATTTTACTAAGAAAAATTTGTTATGCTGATTTGTTTAGAATCTTGCATAAATTGAAAACTTTCATATTTTGAAAACTTATTTGGAAGCTTTATGAAATTTTGTTGTCATGACCCTATTTGTCATATTGCAAGGGTTTAGTTATCCTTCTAAGTTTTTCATTATGTATATGTGGCTTGTTTATTTGAGCTATATATGATTTTAGTAATTAATCATTGAATTGTTAAATCTTTAGTATGCCATAAATATCTTGTTTGTTGGGTAAGTAAGTTAAGTTGAATTAACTTTGCATTATTTGTCTCAATTAGATTATTGAGCACTTGTGTGATTAAATTGATTTAATATCTTAGGTATTGGGAACTCTTAATATTGGAGACTTGGAGTGACATTTTATTTGAGTTTTTAAATAAAAATATTTTAGTTTTGAATACCTAAGCATTGGAGAGATTTAGGTAGTACAAAATGATGCATGGTATCTTTCTTGAAATTAAAAATCTAAATTGTTTGATTTATGAAATTTGGATTTTCAAATATATATGAGCTATAGATTAATATGCTTGACAAGTTAGGTGAGGCTATTAAAAAAAAAAATACTTGACACACTCTAATATTTTTTAAATTCCTTTATAGATTCTTTCTATCGTTAAAATGTTTTTCGAGATTGTTTTTAATAAAATTGTCAGAGTGCAGTATTTCAAAGTTATAAAGCTCAAAGGAAGCCTCACTAAAATATTACGTAAAGTTTTTTTTTTAAATAATAAAGAACCATGGGAAATTATTTGCATAATGTGATTTTCTAATGAAAAGAAGATATGCTTTTAAATATATTGAAGATATGTTCGAGAATTTTTGAAAAGCCTTGAAATTTTGAGAAAAACTTCTATTATGCTTATCTATGATTTAAAAGAAATTGTCATATTTTAAGTGCTTGATAGTTTGATCAGTAAACTATATATCAAAAAAAAAAAATTCTTCTTGTCCTACTTACTCAGCATAGTAAGTGGAATTAGTGTGTTAAACATGAAATTGATTGACTGATGATGACAAGAATTAATCTTGTCGATGTATTCCCTCTTGACGTTCATGAGTGAGTACTACTTGTGGTACTTTGCTTGTACTGACCTTTGGGGATTATTAGAGACTCTTGTTATAATTTATTGTGGATTAGAGTCATCATTGAGTTTGTTAGTACTGAGTTCAATTTGTAACTCATTACTTGATTTGAGTTGGATCCAAGAATCATTATAGTAGTATAATTGATGGCATAGGGATCAGTTCACTCATGAGTCTATACTGAGAGTTATTGAACTCTTGCTACTATATTTTAAAAAAGGAATACTTGAAGTTCAAGTTTGGTTTACCTATGGCCAATGTAAGACTTTATTGTGAACTAGTATAGTATTCCTATATGCCTCTGAAAAATTGTTCTTGACTTTTAAAATAAAATGAGGTTAGATAGAAGACAGACGTCGCCGCGGAGACGACCTATTTTATTGAAACCTTGTTTCTGGGGCATTGTCATATTGTCACTGGTTGTATTTGCATATTTGGTATTTAGTCATTTCTATATAACTATTCCTTGTACCAAAGACTTAGAAAGTCTTTGGAGGTGACTGATGAATTGGGATTGTTATTATAATCCTGTGTTGGACAAAGAGACTTAGAGAGTCTCTGGGTTTAATTATGGTATGAGTTAATACCCTGTGATATTACCTTAGATAAAAGACTTGGGAAGTCTTTGGATAATATTTGTTATATGGATACGCATATTTTATAGGCTTGAACTGTTGTGGTTCTATTGGTATTTGTTGTGCCAAGTACTTCTGTGTTGGAGATTTCCAATCATAGTGATTCTGGTCTTGTCCTTGACTAGAAATGTCTTGCGTACATGGTTATTACTTGCTCGTTATGAGGAACGGTAAATGACTTATGTCATTATACTCTTGTTATCATTTTTGACCTCTGAACTCGTCTATCTTGTGTGTGGTATAACACAAGTATAATTGTCTTCTACTTGAGACCTTATTGAGTATTATCCTGTATTGATAAGAATCTTGTTAGAGTCTTTGGACCCAGTGATTGATTAAGACCAAGTTTAGCTATAGACAAATGGAATGGTCCCAGTGTATTATTGATCTGGTATGAACTAGAGACGGTATTGTACATACTTGACATTTGGTCTGCTATACTGTATTGGTACATAACAATCACTGTTCTGATTATAGTAGTCTTACATTTTTGACTTCTAGTCTTGATTAACGCTACTGCTTCTGCAAATAATCACCAATTTGGGGTCATCGTTTCTAATCTCTTGTATCGATGTCTTGTACCCACCGGTGAGTCATCGTATAATTCTACACCTCTTATGTACCTCCTTATCGCATTCTTTTCTTTGATATTGACATGTAAAGGTAATTCTAATACCAGATGTTAATTGTATGTTACACATTCTTGATTTACCTAGTGTTGGTTCAGTACTTATCAATTATGTGATCAAGCATTCACTCTCCTTTTGAGCATTATTCCTTATCATTTTATTCGTAATCCTATTGTGCTTGAATTTCGGGACGAAATTCTTTTAAGGAGGGAAGAATGTTGAAACCTATTTTTTTTATATTATATTAATATATTCTTTAAAAACTAGTGGGATCCACAAGCTTTGAAAAGTCAAAAAGAGGGGCTCCTTATTTTTCTCTCCATCAGCTCATTCTCCCCTTCCTCCCGATGCTCTGTGCTCCCTCTCTCTCGAAAAACTGGTGAAGAATGCCGAAATCTGACGAACCCCTTCTCGGACTTGTTGAGCATCGCCACCAGTCAGAGATGGAAGCCCAGGATCAGATGAACACCGCTCCCATCGCCTGAAACGACTTCGATCGCCGCCAGTGAAGCCAAGAGCCCGTGACGGTTTTTCTGACATCGGCGTCGATTCCGGTGTCTATTCGCCATAAAAATGGTCTCATTCAACTCATATCGTCACGATCTTCAACGTGGTATATATATCTTGACTCAATATTTCTCGGATTAAATTTTGCCATTTTTGTTAATTTTGAGTCATTTTCGTTTTATATTTAAAACTTTTAATCCGACTGTTAAATTGTAAAATAAACCTCATATTTGTAATGTACTCATGAAAGCAAAAATTTTGATGTATATATTGTCTATATTTTGTGACGGGCAAGAAAATCTAAATTTAACGGCTTAGATCATCTCATTTTACGTGCTATGGGCTCAGGTTCGGCCTGAGTCCGAATTGGTTGAACTATATATCTAACCTAGTATTTTTGAGTGCTCTGAATTCAGTGGTGAAGTCTATTTAATGATCTAAAACTCTGATTAAAAATCGAGCTTTCAAACCGATCGATCAAAGGCTTTAAAACGATGCCCGAACTTCCAAACGATACCCACATGATGCCAAACTTTCTTCATAGCTCCGTAGCACTATTTGAATACTCAATTGAGTTAGAAGATTCAATTTCCTTATTTTCTATTATTTTCAATGAAATTGGAATTTATTTTGAAGAATGAAATTTCGTGATTTTATTGAATTATTTGAATAGTTATTTTAATGAACTATGAATTTGTGAAACATTGTAGACTGCTCTAGATATTTTTAAATATGATTTTATACAAGTTTTTATACTTGGATTTTGGTAAAACCATAGAAACTGTATTTTTGGATTTTAAAGTACAAAATATATTTTTAATTAAAAATTAGAGCATGTCTAGAATGTTAAACCACTATATGATTGTTAGAGACTCTATATATATTGCACATTTCATATGATCATGCATGAGAGTTGTCTTAGGTATCACGGTATTGTAGTAGGCGGACTAGTATACCCGCCTTCGGTGAGAGCCTGTAAACCCACGTGGGGTTTGTTTTCTGACTATCTCCATTCGGTAGGTGTCGGCATTCGGTGCCCCTCTGGTTTGATAGGAGTTGGCACATAGGTGTTCCTTCGGTTTTCAGAGATAGATGTCAGGCAGAGAGCACTCAATACACGTAGTATAAGTTGCTCTAGTTTTGATGAAAGGATCAGAACTTATATGATGTGTTGATTTATGTGATATGCACTATGCTTGTTTTATTATGGTTTTATATTTATTTTAACCTGGATATATATATATATATATATATCTAGTTTTGATTTGAGCAAGATTTTCTATATATGTTTCGAATGCTCTATATTTATTAAAATACTTTCCAGAACTACTAACCATGCAGTTGTATTGAGAATTACTAAAAAGGTCTTTTCCAAAAAAAAGATAATTGAGTTTTCTACTGAGCATTTACGTGCTCACCCCCCTATTTCCTTCCCCTTTCAGGTGTCAAATTATTCTATGATAGATATTCGTGTGGCTTGGTAAGCATGTTTGGCCTATGCTTGCAGTTCCAGTCCTCTTCATTGGTTGGTTCGTACTCTGTATCATTTTTTCCTTTTCTAAGTCAAATTTATTTAGCTATTAGTAGTATATTTACTGAGTGGATGTATGAGGATGATTTCGATATTTAATCGAGTATTTAGACATGGAAATGACTTTATGAAAATTATTTTAACTATGGGCCTATGGTTTTAAATTGAACACTTTCATTAAACTTAATGATTCAAATGAAAAGTTTCTAAAATTTATTATTTATCATTTCTCTAAATTTAAAACTAAAAATATCTTAGAAATTTAAAATTAGTAGATAATGTTATAATTTCTCAAGTTGGTCCAATATTAAAATTTACTTCTACTTGAGTACTAAAACTTAAATTTTAAGTTTATCACTGTTTTCACTTAAATTACTAAAAGTCATGACTTTGGATTTTTGGTCATGACATGACTCCCTTCCAATCGATTATTAAAGATGGTTTTTGAGATTGTTTTCTCCTCCAAGTATGTTGAAGACACTTCTTTGCTGTTCAACTTGGTTGTTATCCTGGGAGTGTGGTAAATTTCTCTCAAATTTTGGCCGCATGATAGCCTGATTCGGAAGATAAGAAAATTGAAAAATATACATAAAGATTAATGAAAACGCATATTCTCTAACCCACCCAAAAATAGCAAAACTAATGAGCACATTCTACTCCTTCCATAGTGCATGAAAACAAAGAAACATAAAGAGTAAATTAATAAGGATCCAAATCGGTGCTAGTTTGACCATCATTCGTTTTTTGGTAAATAAATAAATAGAGATCTAAAAAAGAACATAATGTAATTACCTAATATTAGCCTACTCAAATATAGCCTAAAGAGTAAATTAATAAGGATCCAAATCGGTGCTAGTTTGACCATCATTCGTTTTTTGGTAAATAAATAAATAGAGATCTAAAAAAGAACATAATGTAATTACCTAATATTAGCCTACTCAAATATAGCCATGCATACCTTATTATGGATATATAGAACAGTACATTTCAAATATATGAGTTCATCAAAGCATCCCGGATCCCTCTAAAGCCTACTCAAATATAGCCATGCATGCCTTATTATGGATATATAGAACAGTACATTTCAAATATATAAGTTCATCAAAGCGTCCCGGATCCCTCCAAAGCCCTATAAACCATGGGAAGATTACAAAATGCCCAGATGGAACGAACCAATATTTTTGTAACAACAATACTCCTCCTTGTTGTTATCAATTTGATTGGAAATTCGAATGCGAACCGCAAAAATATTGATTACGGAGTTATTGAAGGCGATAAAGCTCATGGATGCGGCGGAAAACATTCTAGAAGTTGCTTAGGGAAACCGAAAAACGCGTACCAGAGAGGCTGCATGCCTGAAGAGCGATGTCGTGGCCGTGGGCGTCCACGTAATGGTGATGAAGAAGAAGAGATTTACGTCTGCGTTCGAGGAAAGAACAGTACCAAGCCCCCGCAATCCCATAAAGATCACCATGATCATGACCAAGAGACCCATGATGGTGCGGATGATGGTTATAACCGGAAGGTGCTGAATATTAGTACTCCTGATCAGTCTCAAGGCGATGGTGCTGATGATCATGGTTGTTATAAGATCAAGGCATTCAAGCCAACTCATAGGCCAAAGCAGCATCGTAAACACTAGATGTTGTTGATGACCATTAGCTTAATTTTATAGTGTTGCTTTAGATTTTATAATAGCAGATAAGTTTGTCTGAGACGAAGTTTTACGCGATATTTTTTGTTAAAATAATACAAGCATGTAGTTCGGAATTAGCTAATGTTGTTTCCATTGATAGAAACCAAATGACTTTGTAATCACGAAGAGTTGATATCATTAATTTTGGCTAAAAGATAATGCCATTTGTTATCAATGCATGTAATTGATTGATTCAAGGGAATAATACAGTAGTTTCTGTATCTCGTTCTACAAGTATTTCGGTCACATGCACGTAATATTAGTATCTACTATTTGTAAGCTAATTACTTCAAATGCATATATACAGAGTGAATAGACATACTGATAAGCTTCCGACCTGATAAAGGAAATAATTTAGAAATATATTTAACTTAGCTATTGAATTATTAGTTTCAAAACTGAAAATTGTGTCAAAATTCCCAAGTATGTTGTATAGCTTTTTAAATTTTCTCAATGAGTCTCAAATTGAATGTTGTTATTGATTTTTTTTAAAGTTAATTTTAGTAAGTTTCATTAACGATTCAAGATGTTATTAATAACTAGAATGAAAATGAGGATTAGTTGCCTCACAAGGCATTTGAGCTTAAGTATTAGCTTATATTAAAATTAAGTTCATATATAGGCTGAAATGTGGGCTTTATTCATATGATAGCAGTTCTAAAAGAGGTTGTTAGTGGAATGACCACTTTTTTTTTTAACACTTCTTTTAAGTAAATGGCCGTGTATACTAATTTAGATATATATATATATATATATATATGTTAGTACTATTATATCATATATATATATGTAATACACATTAGCATAAAATTGATATCTTCAGCATAAAAAGCTAATACTAATACCTAAAAGATTCATTGTGAAAACAAATATACGATCTAGTTATAAGAAAAAATAGACATTTATTAAAATAAAGTATAAAACGATGACTTGCTATGATTTCTCATTCTATAAGTGAATATAAGTTTTATATAGCTGTTTTCATCAGAAAAATTGCTAAAATCTACTATGAATGTAATATTATTCTGTATACTACTACTCGACCTAATAATTAGTTGTTGAGACTTTCAATTCTACAATTGGTTTTTGATAGTTTTAATGTTCAGAAAACAATAGGGGCTTCTTACAAAATCCATGCCTAAAGTCCAAAAATTGAAAATCTCACATAGGCTGAATTTTTGACATATATATCTCTGATTGGATAACATTATATATCTCAAATTTTGTACCAACATATATGATATGTAAGTTGTCACCATCTAATTGGTTTGTTAATATGTATCACAAAAAGATTAAACATTATCATAAATTGAAGGGTGACAAATTGTATACTACATACGTTGGTATTAAAAATTTAGTACAAAAATTGGTACCTCAAGTATTATCCATACCTTATTTATTTATAAAAAATATATACCATTTGTTAAAGTTTATTTAGAAAAGTATCACTTTAAAAAATATTTAATAACTAATATTCACTTTTTCTTTAAAATTGGAATTTTTCAAGTGTACCTGAGGTAACTAGTTGAGTTACTTAGGATAAACAATCGAGTTACTTAGGATAATTAGTTTGGTTATGTCAAGTACCTCATCAATTGCAAAAAGGTCTAAATATTTTTAAAAGTGGTATTTTTCTAAATAAATCTAAAATTTTTAGAAGAAATTTAAAATTCATAATTTTTTCAAATTTTCTTTTTAAAATTTTTCAATATAAAATCAAATTTCCTTAAACAATGGTGTTAAAAAATAGGCCAGTACGATTATAAGTCAGGTCGAGCAGAAAACAATGCTTCACATGGGAAGAATAAGAAAATTTTTGACAAGAATATAGTTTTGAAGTTGGAGTATGGTGGAAGATAACCACATATTTGAATCAGTTCATTAGACTTACTTTTCTCACTTCTTCCAACTGCTAATATCCTTCTTTCCATGGCCATTCTTCAACCAATACTTATATATATATATATATATGTAACATCCTTCAATTTCACACGCATATATAAGGACATTTATATAAATATTTAATGAGATCGGGAGATACTACTCAACTTAAAACTGATAAAATAGTGAAAGTTTAAAACTTTTTATACTTTCTAGAAGAAAGGAAAACTCTACTCATAATTATAGATAGTCTAATGTCTCCGACATATATACACCCTCCCAAAATAGACCTCTCATAAAATATACATAATGTACACATACTCAAAATAGATACAAAATACTCAGTCAGGAAACCACAGTGTTAAAATACTCATATACACAAGCCGCAATCAGAAAATCGGCGCTTCTCCTCTAACTCACATAGCATCAGTACTTTCTGCACTGTAAGAATGTTTACGAGTATAAAACTCAGTAGGTAGTATATGTAGATGCAGAGTGCATATGATAAATAACAGATAATCAGATGGTTGGGATCACTGTGTATATTGTATTACCTGACAAGACTATGAATCGCATACTGAGCTACTCAGATGATTAATAACTAATGACTAATTTTAATCTGTCGTATAGAGGTCTTGAGTCCCAAATATATCTCATACCCCTCTATGTACTATAAAAGTCCTCCCTATACCGCTATTAGAGTATTTCCGTAAGAACTAAGTAGTGTCCCCAAAGGAACTTAATAATGTCTCCGAAAAAACTAGATAATTGGATGCTGGCCCGCCACACCATTTTCGCCAATACTTGTCAAACAATGTAAATACACTATATGTTCATGCCTCATGTATGTCAAAATAATATATACAAATTTTCATATAATTCGAGGAGGCCACAAGTTCACAGAAAAAATTAATTTCTTACATTGCAGATGTAACGTTACTTACCTTGATTTTAAGATTTTATACATCTTCTCTGTGAAATGCTCTTCGCTCTAAGTATAACTCATATATCCCTAATTAATTTTTTTTTTTCAAATACATTGTTACACACATGATATCACTGAAAATTATGTTCTAAACTATGGTTGAAAATAACTAATCTCTTAAATTTTCTAAAGTAAAAGTAAATAAAACATTGACATATCAAATAGTTAATATAGACTTTCAAAACTCTAATTCTCATATATTATTCACTTAATACAAATAAACCTTACAAGAATTTAAAGAAATCATTAGTGTCATATATACACTAGTGACAACAAGGAAAAAAGAGAAAAACAAAATAAATAAATAAAAATAAAATAAAAATGAAATATTCCAAATGTCTGCATTAGAATGTGAAGACTAGCATTAAATGAACAATCAAGGTTCATATATACATCATGTAAGAAAAGAAAAAAAAAACTTGTACTAGCCAACGAATCAATTACCCACTCATTTAATCTAGTTTCCAATGCCTAAGCTACTTCCTACAAATCTCGGTTGATTCTTTTCAAAAACAAGCATATGGATAAAACTATCACAAAAATATGGAGATTAATTAATTCCATTTGCCTTCTAAGATCCTTTGATACTTGTATAAAGTGATTGAAACCACAACAAATAATAGTAATACCAGGTCCAACCGAAATCACTCACAGCCTTATTGCTCCAATTAATATATATATGACACACGAACAACAGCTCTATAAAAATTCTTCACAACTCAAGAGTATCCGTACGTCGGCACATAAAGCCATGTATACATATAACAATTACACACACAAAAATTGATAATACAATATCAAATATCTTTTTCAAATAAAAGACAACAACCAGTAAAACACATAAAACGATTTAATAAAGGGAAATTACTTTGCCCGACCAATTAAAAGAAAACTTACTTTTCTATCTCAAGTATTGATGGAATACCAGTAGGGGATTAGGCTTATATATTAAACTACTCAATAATTCATAGAAGAGAATTTAGAAAAGTAGCATCAGGTGTAGTGAAAAATGAAGATGGAAATTACTTGCAATTGAAAGTTATGAAAAGCTCTAGAATAAAAGGGCCTTAATATATGCTAGTACAAGAGGTGGCCGACTTTAGTAAAGTCGGTGAAATCACTTCCACACCTTTTTTTAAAAAAAAAAAAAGCAGAACTATATATATCCAAACTATAAAATAGGTATTAACATGATTAATAAATCACAATTATAAATAAAAATTGCTGCCTATATGACTTAATAGGAACAAATAAATTTCAATTTAAAATCTTGTCTATGAATTATAATAAATCAACTTAAAACATATCAAACTTGTACCCACGAGCAAATCTTGAGCATTCCATTGCAAAATAAATTATTAATAAAAGATAATAAAACAAACGTAGTCAAAAACTTGTACTCAAAATTATCTGCAATGTAATACTAATATAAAGAAAACTTGTGCAAATAAGATATTATTGGCCTATTCTACTATGTGAGGAGTTGGGTGCCATATCAGGATATCACAATATACGTGTTATGTATTGCAAATTCATTTAGGTTCAAAAGTATGAAACAATGTTATTAATCATACATTTAAAATAGAAGGACAGAATATATATGGACGAGTTTTTAATAGTTGTATCTCCATGGTATCCATCATAAAGATTAGTATAAGTATTAAAAAAATTATAGATATCAGTGTAAGTAGTAATTACGAATGGTGGTATAGACTTAAAACTTACATGATGCTATAGCAGGTTTAAAAATATATTAACATTTACAATTAATTACAAAGATTCATTTCATTAATTTTTGAAAATTGCATATGTTCTGAAAATCGTGTTCTATTTTGACTCTTTTTTTAAACTTTCAAAGTTAGATAATATATTTTAGACTATTTATGTCATAACCCAAGGCCGGGGTCAATGGAAGAATGAGTATTTCATAAATTAGAAATACCAAAAAAAGAACTAAATAAAAAGACTCAATTCATTCAAAATTTTACCCCGGGGACTCAACTCTTTCAAAACTGGCATCAACAAAATATTTAAATGAAAATAAAATTCCACAGTTATGCATCACTTATTGAACATAGACTGTAAATAAAACAATTGTTTTAATAGTCGTACTTCACAAATTATCTCACACTCAAACTCAGACTTAAGTAATACAAACCATGTCCAGATTTCATATTCTAATTTATAAAGTTTAATGAAATCCAAATTCCTACTCAACTTCAAATATTTCACAAGTCTCGTAGGAAATTACCAAAATATAAATAAACTAATTGTTCTGCAAATACCTCGATTTATCTCTTCTGATCCTAATTACACTAAATGCTACCTGAAGGGAAGAAAGGGGTGAATTAATATCCAGTAGAGAATCAATTATAAGTTCTTACATATATATAAAATATACTCATGTTGAAGGTCTTGCATGGTCAGTATTCCATTCAAAATAGTTCACAAAACTTAAGTAGAAGTCATAGTTTACTGGTCAAACATTTCAAACCATTATAACATTCATCAAAACCAGTACATATCTATTCATGCCAACATATGTCCATATATGCAATCCTAATATCCGAAGTGTCCTAATGGATCACTCGTAAGTCCGAGCCACCTAAAGAGACGCCGTAAGTCCGATCACCCGATGTGGGGCATCATAAGTCCGATCACCCGATGTAGGACATCGTATGTCTAATCACCCAATGTAGGCCATCGTAAGTCCGGTTACCCAATGTAGGGTATCGTAAGTCCAATCATCCAATGTAGGGCATCGTAAATGTGTGAATGTATACAAATGTTTTATAAATGACATAATAAGGATATGCACCATTTCCACAGAATCTCAAACCATTTTGGATTTTCT
Source organism: Parasponia andersonii (assembly GCA_002914805.1). Taxonomy (NCBI): domain Eukaryota; kingdom Viridiplantae; phylum Streptophyta; class Magnoliopsida; order Rosales; family Cannabaceae; genus Trema; species Trema andersonii. The sequence continues at coordinate 150,962 of JXTB01000056.1, forward strand.
AAAAATTTCGGCATTACAATAGCTATTTTCTATCAAAATCCAAAAATCCAATTTCCTGTATAAATCAATCCAAAACAATATTTATGACACGCCAACCAGTGTGACGTATCTCCCAGATAGTTTATATCTCAATTCAGATAAAAAATGGACATAAACATAATTTTTATAAATTTTTTCACGAAATTCTATATTTATTGAAAATATATAAAATTCATAAATTAAATTAATTTTAGAATCAAGTAATCGAATCCCTATCTCTATCGAGCATCCAACTAGCATTACAAGGCTATAGAGAAAGTTTGGCGTCATTTGGGTGTGGTTTGGAAGAGCGGACGTCGTTTTCGAAACTTTAGTTCCTTAGTTTGAAAACTTGATATTCAAACGGAACTTCAAATCATGAAGCAGACTTTATCACTGAATTTAGAAAATCCAAAAACCCTAGGTTAGATATATAATTTGTCAAATGTGGATGCGAGCCCCACGACACGCAAATCGAGGCAAATCTGAGCCGTCCGATATATATATCTCATTTTTCACCATTTCCAATGCAGATTCCAAAAATGATATCAGTTTTAAAATCTAACGGTCTAATCGAAAACTCAATTTCAAAACCAATTACGAAAATACCACAAAATTAAATATTAAAATATTACTACAGTAGTCAAATTCTCACTAGAGCTGAGTTAGAGGCCGAGAGTGGTCGGAATTCAAAGCTGGTCGAGACAAATCCAACGATGGTGGTGGTGCAGTGATCAGACGTCGGACAGCGGAACGACGGACGAAAAACCAATCCGGTGGCACGAACTTCGGGCTGCAATTTCTCCGGCGAGAGGCGGTGGTTCACGGCAGCCGTACCCGGTATTGGTTCATCGGCGTCTTCTGGTCACGGTGGGTGGGCGCGTCTTGCATGGCGGCGGCCGGTGGAGGCTCGGATGAACAGTGACAGAAGGGGGGTTTCGGGGGTTCACTTGGAGAAGAAGAAGAAATGGGGGGGTTTTTATGCAATTTTTCAAAAACTGTAGCAGTGGGACACGTGGCGCAATCTGATTCGACCGAAAGATAAGTTTCTGAAATTCCACTTTGGCCACAATTTTAAAAGATTCTTTCACTTTAGTCCCTCTTTAATTACACTTTTGTCCCTGATTTGAAATTTCTTTTTTCACTTTTGCCCCAAATGTACCTAGATTTTATCTTGTCTAGATTCAACACTAATAATTTATTTCTGATTTTTATTTAATTAATCCAAAAATATAAAATTACCAAAATGCCTTTGAAGTAAAATTACTTAATTACTCTTACAAAATTTAGGATTTTACAATTTGTGCTATTAGTTCCTAAACTTTTTGTTTTCATTTAAATCCCTAATCTTATAATTTAGGTGCAAATGGGTCTTTTTCTGTTAAATAGCTTATTTGATTGTTTAAGTAACATGTGCCATGAACATGTACTTTTAACGAATGCTATTTTGGTAAAATTATCCATACTATCTACAAATTTTTTATTAAATAGAATGTGATTCATTTTATTTTTAAAACAAACATAATTCTTCTGTATACCCACCAATTAAGTTGACATATACTTCAATTAAAATTGATACAATCTCGAATTAAATTGACACATCCTTTAATTTAATTGATATACCCTCTAATTAAAATTAATGTCCATATTTTTTTTCTCTCTTTAAAGTAATTTATTGTTATAAAGTGTTATACCTTCAATCAAAACTGATGTACGCTCCAATTAAATTGATGTTGTCAATTTGTTTTTAATAATTTTTCATACACCTACCAATTAAATTGATATACTATAATTTTATTTTTAGAATTATTAAATTCGATTGTCAAAAAGAAAAAAGGATTTCGAGCCCTAGACAGGTGCTTCTTATTAATTAGCAATAATCGGCCATTGTATTCTTTGAGTCTTAGCAAGTGCAATCCTACATTTAAATATCAATACAAAACATGAAAAAAAAAGAGTTCTACTACAATGGAAACAATATTATGATATGCGTATATATATAGTTAGAAACAATAATTTTAATAGAATAATGCACAAAAACAATAATAAGACAAATAGCCATATATATGAACAATAAACTACTATAAACAAGGGTTAAATTGGAATTTTAGAGAATTATACAAGAACATGGCCACATTGTTAAGATTAAAAAAAGAAAATGAAGAAGAAAGAATGGACATATAGATATAAACTGAAAAAAAAAGTGACATCTATCAACATGTGGTTGTAAAACTCACACTCGCCCTAATTTCACTTTTAAATTAAGCATTACTTTATGTTTCTAAATAGGTTTATTTATTCATATTCTTCAATTTATAGCTTAAATATTGTGAAGATCCCACTAATTGAGTACAAGGGTTTAGTGCCATTCGGTATAATAATATTCTTGTTAACTCATAAGAAAAATTATTTTTAACAATCATGGACACTAATTAATGATATGTTTTAGAATGAACTAATATACTCATAATTCAAGCAATTGTAGTAGCATACATTAAATATAATTAAATGTGAAATGAAATTATAAATAGACTACATACAAATAGTATGATTAAATGTCACTTATAGCTTATGTATAAATATGAACCATATCAACTGAAATATTTTCATGAAAACTTTTTGGCAGAATAAATACCATATAATAGAAAAACATTATTACAACTTAGATAAATTAACATTCTTTGAGGCAATTATATGTGAAAGTAAAAAAACACAGCCTTAAAAGATCATTCGAAAGCACTAATAAATTTTAAATAGAAGCATATTGTCTTTATGTATATTCTTTTAAGGAATATTGTTTCATCTTTTTTTTTTTAGGGAAAAAATGTTTCACTTTTTGATGTCTTAATTTAGTCTTCTTTTATTTTTTTTCCAGTCGTTTTAAGACACACAAAGCTTCATACTAGCAGATTTAACATCTTAATGTGTTAAAAAATGAAACATTTTCCCTATAGTATAAACGTTTTTTTTTTTTATTAAGGACATGAGTTATATATATACGTATATGTTAACTGTTCTTTTTGTTAATTCAATTACCCCTTCACAGATATGCATGTGAGAAGTTGATGTTTATTTAACGGTAGAATTTGACATATTGGCTTCAAGGACAAACAGATGCAACTGTTTTAAGAGAGGGATTTAAATTCAAAAATTTAAAGGTTGGAGACTTAAATATCAAAAATGTTAAATGTTGGGGACTTTTGTTGCAAATTACCTATTATTATATTTAATACAGTTGACTGAGGAATGTAAAACATTTTTTTATTTTCAAGTTAAGAATAATTAGATGAGTCTTAAATTAAGATTCTATTTAAATAAATAAAAAATATTTAAAAAATTTGAAGTCACTAGGTCACTAACAAGTTGATCACTCAAAAATATATCTAATAACATTTATAAATTCAAGTTAAAGTTATCATAAATTTTGTTGCCAACTACCTAACTAATTAGATGCATCTGATATTAATTTAACAGCTACAATAACAATAACAACAATAAACACTGATGGGCAATTATTGAAATAACCATTGAAACCTTACCCAGTATATGAATGTATATGTATTTATATGTAGACATATACTCATATATAAAAAAATAATAGATCTAAATTAAATGCAATAATCATTGAATAAAAGGATTAATGACACAATTGGCCATTGAACTAACCAACCTATCACAATTTGATCCATAAAGTTTCAATTATACCAATTAAGCAGATTCTAAATTTTCTGATTTGTAGTAATTTGGTCTCTAGACTATCTCAATTATAACTATTATTAAATTTTTTTTTATCAAAAACACACATGTGGAGTACGTGGTGACATTTAAAAGTATATTTAAAAGATAAATTAGGAATTTCAAGCGTGAAAATAAATAATCACAAAAAAATTTTCTCAAAATTTACAGCTCTAAGAACCCAAAGAAATACAATCAGTACATCTTTAGTTCTCTCAAAATACTTTTGTCCAATTTGTTGTGCTTTAAATTCATTTCCAGATACTACATTATGCTTCTCACTTACGTGTTTTATTAGAAATGATTGCATTTTATATAGTTCAAGAATCAAATTAATTTAAATTAAAAAGTTTTAATTACCATAGTTAAAATTTTGAGAGACAAATTATCACAAATTGGATAATGGAGAAGATATAAACTAAAGAAACACTCAAAATGCAAAGTATAAAAATCTAATCATCTGTTTTTAGGTATAGAATAATATATTTAGAGAAAAAAAGTGTGGACCAATACAGAATAGACGAATAGTCTGATTCATACGATCGAGCGATTGCAATTGTTTCATTTTTTTTCTCCCATAAAATTCAAATGGCTTTAGTCTAATTCTCTAGTAATTGGTATGTATAGGGCCATCAAATATGAATCATACATGTTGTGCAGTCTAAAATCTTGTATGTTGGTCAATACCATGAAAGGAAAAGTTGACCAAGTGTGTGTCAGGTCGCATGAGTAAGCTAGTGCGACCTCTTCCGAAAGAGTTACACGCGACCTCCACCGCATAAGTTAGTGCGACCTCTTCTGAAAGAGTTACGTACGACCCCCACCGCATAAGTTAGTGCGACCTCTTCCGAAAGAATTAAGTGCGACCAGAATGAAAAAGAGACTAGTCTACGCTTCGTTAAACGGGTAACTTACAAAGAAAGGGAAACAAAAGTTTCTCTTTAAAGATCGACCAGTCATCTCATTTAAGTGATTACCCAGTTATATTGTTACTCAAATTGTATTGTCCGATTATACAGTTATCCATTCTCACAATTGGGAAACATTGAGCTATCCTCATCTATATAAAGGGAGTTCAATGTTTCAGTGAGAGAGCTTGGACTTTTTTCTGATCTTGAGAGGCTGAGAAATTTTTGAAAAAACCTTTTAAACTCTTGCTTCTTCTTTCCGGACAACACATTGTAATTTTGAGTTCTTATAATTCTCATAATTCTCTAGAAAATAGTGAAAAACAGTAGACGTAGGCTCATCTTTTTTAGGGCTGAACCATTATAAAATTCTTGTCTCTTTGTTTGCTTTAGCTAATTAACCCTTTTCACTCATAAGCCATGCAATTTTCCTAAATTTATTGTTGACAAAACCTTCGTCAACAATACATATTCCCCAAATTCCTTTCTCTATGCTCTTTAAAATTTCTTATTAAATCGAGTTTTCTTTACAACATAATATCATAATTAAAAAGTATACGAAGAGAAGTATTCTGAACCAGCTTCAACTGATCAAAAGATATGAAAAATTGAAAAACATACAAAAAAGGAATGAAAGACATATTCCCTAACCGCACCCGAAAAATAGCAAATTAATAATGACCACATTCTACTCCTTCCAAACATATAGAATAAAGGGTCCAAATCAATGCTAGTTTGACCATCGTTCGTATTTTTGGCAAACAAATAATGTCAGAGCCAAAAAGGACCATAATCACCCAATCTTGGCCTACACAAATATATCCATGCACGTCTTATTATGGACATATAGAACACTTCAAATATATCTATATATATTAGTTCATCGAAGCGATCCCGGATCACTCCATAACCCCTATAAACCATGGCAAGCTTACATAATGCCCAGATAAAAGTAATCAATATTCTTGTACGCACAATAGTACTCCTCCTCGTGGTTATCAATTTGATTGGAAATTCAGATGCGACTAAACCGAACATTTCTTATGGAGTCGTCGAAGGCGATGAAGATCACGAATGCAACCAAAAACATTCTACAAGTTGCACGGGAAAGCCGAAAAACACATACGAGAGAGGCTGCATCCATGAAGAGCAATGCCGTAGTCGAGAAGAAGAAGAAGAGATTTCCGTCCGCGGTCAAGATAAGAAGAGTACCGAGTCCCAACCATCCCATGAAGTTCATCATGATGTTTATAACCGAAAGGTACTGAAGAATAGTACTCCTAAGTCTCATGATGGTGATGGTGGTGATGATTATGGTCGTGATAAGAAGTCATTCAAGCCAACTCCTTGGCCAAAGCCGCACCGTAAACACTAAGAATTTTTTATGATCATTTGCGTGATATTATGCGTTGCAAACCAATTAGATTTAAAAATCACGGATAAGATTGTGTGAGACGCAGTTTTACACGACGATTTTCGTAAAAATCATACAAGCTTGCACTTTTAATATTTGGAATTAATAAGCTTTTTTTTTTTCCCTATTGGTATAAAGCATATGAGTTTGTAATGATGACGAGTGTATGTCATTTTGGCTAAAAGATATATAATGCCATTTGTTATCAAGGCATGTAATTAATTGATTCAAGTGAATAATACAATACTTAGTATCGGAATCTTTGATTGCATACAGATTATATCTATATCATACAATACGTAGTATCGGAATCCTTGATTGCATACAGATTATATCTGTATCGTTCTACAACTATTTCAGTCATATGCATGTGCAATATTTGTATCTACTATTTGCAAGCTAATTATTTCAAATGCATATATACAAAGAGAATAGACATACTGATATAAGCTTTCAACTTGATCAAGGAAATAAT
>JXTB01000056.1:158031-214999 GCA_002914805.1 Parasponia andersonii
GCTATTGAATTGTTAGTTTCTTAACAAGAAAAGTCCGTCAAAATTCCCCAGTATGCTGCATAGTTTCTTAATTTTCTCGATAAGCTAGATTAAATATTGTATGTTGTTGATTTTTTTTTTCAAAGTTACTTTTAGTAAGTTTCATAAACAGTTTTTTTTTTTAATATTGTTAATTTATGCATCAATATATTATTAATAAGTAATAACATAGAATGAAAATGGGAATTAGTGCAAGGCATTTGAGCTTAAGTATTAGCTTATACCAAAAGTTCGTAGGCTGAACTGTGGGCTTTTTTTCGTGATAGCAGTTAAACTATAAAGAAGAAGAAAGCTAAAGACTCAGCCGAAAATTATTTTTGTGATTACTTAGAGCATAGGTGTTAACAAGTTACTTAAATACTTGTAATTAGGACTAATCTAACCGAGTCTAAAACTATCAAGACCCAAACCGTAGGTCGAAGGCAGCTTGGATTCACAAGTATAACTTCTAGAAATTGATTTGTAAAAATATTGGACAAAGTCTCGTTTTGAATATCTTAAGAAAAGTCTAGTTTTGAAAATCTTTAGAAAAATGACAGCTATTATTAGAAAATGATATCCTTATAAAAGTTCATAAAATCATCTGCAAGTTGATTTACAAAGCTTTAAAATCATCCATTAGGCAAAAATGGTTAAATCAAGTACTTTCAGAGCTTAAAAATGTCCTTTTACAAATTTAAAGTGTTATCATATATATATATATATATATATATATATATATATACAAGTCTTTGATTATGAATAAACATCCTATATGTACATAATGATTATGAATTAAAAACCCCCTCATAAATAGACTTGTAAATATTATTAAACGTGGCTAAAAAGTCATTGCGAAAGTAGGAAAGAAATAGAAAACCGGATGGGACAAACCTAGAAAGGCAGACAGACTGCAAGAAAAACCAAATAACTCTACCAGCCAAATAAACATCTATCTCGATCAAAGTTAACACCTTAAAGCGAGAGAAAAAAAGAGGTGAGCGTATAAATGCTTAGTAGGATTTAAATATTATATTTTTTTTATTATTATGATTTAATAAATCTGCATGGTAATTAATTAGTATTTCTCTAAAATATTTTATAAAAACTAAAGTCCACATATGTAATTGAGAAATCATTTAAAAATCTATAAATGTCAAAAACATAAAAATTATATAATTATACATATTATCAATCAACTTTTATTGAAGATAAGTGAGCTTATCCTTCGGTCAAGGTCATGTAATACTCTTACTAAAAATATCTAGTATCTTGATACTACCTAATGGTATATCAATTAAACTTTATACATATTCTTAGGTCCTTCACCTAGTAGTTTAACAACTCGCTATCAAACTAAACTATCATGATACAAAAATAATCTCAAGTATAATCCTATGTACAACATGTTTCAAAATTTCAATTAACCATACTACAATGATATAATCAAAATCATGATTTAAATTCTATTTAGAATTGCACATCATGTCGATTGTATTTTCCCATAACCAATATTTAAAACCTACAACAAGAATATATAGGTCAATCCCAAAACACAAAACTAACAAATATTCATCCAAATCAATTTAGCTCAAGATAATCTACATTTTCAAAAAATATATCATAATGTACAACTTAAATCAAAACAAGTTTGAAAACTAAATGATTAAACCCCTATCTATCTATGCCTAGTTACGGGTGCTTGTGGTATCACTATTTGGTTAGTTTGGATGCTTAGTTGCCAATTCGAGACTCTAGTTAGCTATAGTCAAACTGACCATACCATGGTAGACTTCAATTTTACTTGAATTGGGGTCTGGTGCAAAAATGATTGCCAACACGCTTTTTGAGGAGAAAACGAGCCACACCGATATTGAGTTTTAATGGCTGACAACTCAAACAGTTAATGTATATATGTCATTCTTCTTCTCTTGACGAGAACATTCCAAAAGTGTGACCAATTCATGATCCAATGGTCGGATAGAAAAACGACATAATAAAAACTAAGCTAAAAGTGCTCAAACTTCATTAACTACAAAATTTCGGCAACCAGAGCTAAATTAAACAAGGATAGACAGGGGCTATTGATCCTCGGGATTTAGGCTATTAGCCTTTGTGTGGCCATAATTGTCATGATCCAAATCCCGACTCGGTGACAAAAAAGAAATTTCACAAGTAAAAATTCAATAGTTATTTCTGAAATATTTATAAAATTAATTTTAAAGTAAAATTCTAACAGTTTTGAGATCACCGTTAAAATTTATAAAATAAAACTAAGTATTATCATCAATATTCTCACAGTCCGGGCAAAGAAATTATACAGATTGAGTCCTTGATATCGGCCCATAAATATCAATACAAGCCAAGATAAATAAACGGAGTTGTTTTATATAGTTACCAATTATTCAACAAGGTAACAAGCTCCTTACTTCTCCGCTCTTGAATCTCCAAGATTATACTGAGCACCACTTGAGAGTGGAAAAATAAGGGATAAGCATTTATATGCTCAATTTGAATTAATTACCTTCTTGAATAGATATAATTTTCTAAACTTGCATAATTAGTACCTTTCAAATCTTTTTATAAATAAAGTTTATAAATAATTGAAATCTAGAATAATCACATATTCAAAACTAAAACCAAAATTATATCATTGTATATATCATAAATTAATAAGATATAAAAAGTGAGCTCTCATCCGCCCATCACAGCTCTATAATACCGATGTAGTAAAGGTACCCAAGATCCTGATACTACTCGAAAGTTTATCAGCAAAACCTGTACAAGAGCCTAGGTCTCTCACCCAGTAATGCAGCTATTCATCAGCGATCTAAACTACAACAATGCCACAATGGAACTCAAGTGTGTGATCTTATAGTATGTATAATATGTAATATTCACAACAACCATGCATCTAAGAATCAAATCATACTTTAAAATCTTCTTTGGTATTATTCTTGGATTTACTCTAACATAAGTAGCACACTGTTGTTTTAGCCCATAATCACAATTTTAAAATATGTAAAAAAATCTACATAATTATATCCGATCCCAGTATAATCCAATATGTTTCAACAATTTATTGAATCATCAAAAAATCACGATTTTTCATAAGTAAGTTTTAATGTAATTATAAATCAAAATAAATATAAAATCAGGTAATCGAATCCCTATCTCAAGATGGTAGTTATATCAAGCTAACGAAGCTTGAGAAATCTCTAGTTAGTCACTTGGATACTCGGACGATCATTTTAAGATCCTGGTAAGCCTTGAAAAAGTAACTTTTCTAATAGAGCCTTAGATTGAAAAACGGAGATCACCATTGAATTCAAAGTGTCAAAAAATACTATGTTAGATATTTAATTTGTCAAAAGTACGTCTCGAAGCAGGACTTAGCCTGTGGCACGTAAAATGACACTATTTATGAAATGATGGCCGAGATCGGTTGGAAAATGACAACGGCGACAATTGGCCCTACTTTGTCAGCAACTTCTACTTCTTACAGGGTAGCGAGTGAGGTGGCTGGTTTGGCTGCTCATGAACTGTGAGAAGGAGAGAGTTTCAGGGACTTGGTGTGAGAAGAAGGAAAAATGAGAGGATTTATGTGCAATTTCTAAAATTATAGTGCCACATGTCAATTTATGGCTAATTGGGCACTACTCACATGATTTGCATTTTAGCCTAATTTTTCAAAGATTCTCTCAAATATGTCCCTATTTAATTACTTTTTAGTCCCTGACTTCAACTTTTTATTTCATTTTAGTCTAAATGAATCTAGATTTTATTTTCAACTCAAGTACTTTAATTTAAATATTTCAAATATTTTAATTAAATAATCTGAAAAAGCAAAATTACCAAATTGCCATTAGTTTTAAACCCTTTTGCTCTTTAAATAGATCAGATTTTATATCCTCCCCTCCTTAAAAGAATTTGGTCACGAAATTTGAATACAATACAAGGGTCAAAGTACAGCCTCAAACTAAAAGTTAAACAGATGAGGATACTTCTCATATATTTATGTTTTAAGCTCCCAAGTAGCGTCATCTTCCTTGTTCGAAGTACTTTGAGCTCTCTTCCCAATATTCGAATTAGTTGTTCTTCATATATTACTTCTTCTTGTATCAACACTTCTATATACTGAATCATATGTGATGGATCAGGTACGTAATTTTTGAGCCTCGAGACATGAAATACATTGTGCATTCGGCCCAATTGTAGTGATAAATCCAAGCAGTACACTGCAACCCCAATTAATCAGTAATCTCGAATGGTCCGATATACCTTAGAGCCAATTTGTATTTAACTCTATATCTAGTAATCCCACGCCTCGACGTGACTTTTAAGAATGCTTGATCATTGACATCATACTCTACTTTGCATCTCTTTGGGTCCGTATAGTTTTTCTGACGATTCTGTATAAGCTTGAGTCTTTCTCGAATCTTGTTAATCTTCTCAGTTGTCTCTTGTATGAAATTTGTCTAAGAGTAATATGTTCCTCTGCATTAGCTCAACACAAGGGTGATCTACATGGTCTCTTATATAATACCTTATATAGAGCCATGCCAAGACTGCTTGGTAGCTATTGTTGTAAGTAAACTCTACCAATAATAGGTGATCATCCCAACTTCCTCCAAAATCTAGTATACAAGAGCGAAGTATATTCGCTAGAATCTGAATGATCCTCTCATCTTAGCCATTTGTTTGAGAATGATGAGTTGTACTCAGATTTAATTCTATTCCCAAAGCTCTCTACAAGGCTCTCTAGAACTTTGATGTAAATTTTAGGTCTTTGCTAGACATTATGCTTGATGGTATCCATGTAATTGAAAAATATTATCAATGTAAAGATGATTAATTTTGTTAAGTGAAAAATCAAATCTAATTGGTATGAAGTGAGAAATCGTTGTCATCCGATCAACTATCACCCAAACTACATCGTTCTTTCTTCGAGTTGTCGATAAACCTATTACAAAGTTCATGGTGATCTTATCCCATTTCCACTTTGATATTGGCAAAGGCTATTGCCCAACTATATGCTTTCTCTTGTTGAAAAGTCACGCACTTAACCACAAAATAGCTATATCATTTTTCATATCTTTCCACCAGTACTATCTTTTTAGATCATGGTACATCTTCGTACTACCGAGATGTGTTGCAAACTTGGACTTATGAACCTCAGGTAGAATAGTCTATCTTAAGTGAGAATCATTGGCTACAACTAGCTTCTCTCTAAAAAGCACAAATCCTTTTCTACTTGTATTCTATTCATCTAACTGTTCACCATTCTGGAATCGATTCCAGATTGTCCTCAACCCTTTGTCTTGCCATTGACTTTGCTATACTGTTTGGAGAAGTACTGGTATGGCTACAACATTACTAAGATAAAAACAAGTTTGTTATCTCAAAGTACTGCAAATTGTAATCAATAATTATCATTGAATTCTTTCGATCTTAAAAAATAAGTGTAGCTAATGTATCATAAGGTTTTCTACTTAAAGCATCAGCTATAATATTGGCCTTGTTAGGATGGTACTACAGGTCAAGGTCACAGTCTTCCATGTATTCAACCCATCTACACTGCCTCACATTCAAATCATGTTGAGTGAAAAGATACTTCAAGCCGTTGTGATTAGAGAACATGTCAAATTTCATATCATATAAGTAACATCTCTAAATCTTAAGAGCAAAACTTACTGTTGCAAGTTCAAGGTCATGGATAAGATAATTATTCTCACGTGGTTTCAACTAACGAGAAGGATAAGATACTACCTTACCATTCTGCATCAAGACACATCCTAATCGAGAACTAGAAGCATCCGTATATATAACATAGGGTCCATTACTATTAGGAATAGTAAGAACATATGCATTTATAAATCTCTTCTTCAATTCTATGAAAGCTTCTTGACAATCATCGTTCTAGGTGAACTTAACATCTTTTCTAGTTAACTATATCAAGGGTAAGGCGATTCTCAAGAAATTCTCCATAAACAACAATACTAGCCTACCAAACTGAGTAAACTTCTTATCTTAGTGACATTCTTTGGTTTTTCTAACTTTATAACAGATTCTATCTTAGCAAGATTGACTGAAATACCTTCTTAAGAAATCACATGCCCCAAGAATTTTCTTTCTATCATCCAAGAGTCGCATTACGATCTCTTGGCATAAAGTTAATGATCTCTAAAGGTTTATAGTACAATCCCTAAGTATTCAGTATGCTCTTTTCGAGTTTTGGAGTATATTAAAATATTGCCAATGAAAATAACCACAAATTAATCTATATAAGGTTTGAAAATTCTGTCCATAAGATTTATAAATGCTGCAGGAGTATTCGTCAAACTAAATAGCATAAGCAGGAACTCAAAGTGACCATATTGAGTCCTAATATGGTATATCCTCTCCTGAATCTTCAACTAATGATAACTTGATCTCAAATCCATCTTAGAGAAATATCTTGTTCCAACTACAAACAACTCATTGATTCTTGGAAGAGAATATTTGTTCTTTTACTATAAACTAATTCAATCTTCTGTAATTAACATAGAGTCTAAGCATACTATCAGCTTTCTTGGCAAATAATATTGGAGTACCCCATGGAGAAGTTCTATTTCTAATTCTAATGTGATAGACTAGAGTAGAAACTGGTTAAGTTTCGGAAATCAAATCAATGTAGAACTCGATCTTTTTGTCAGATGGTAGCCCCGATAAATCCTCTAGAAAAATATCTAGAAATTTGCTAACTACTGATATCTAGAGGTGTTGATCGACAGTCCTCATCTCACTACTAATGGCAAAAGAATTCCCGTAACACTCAAGTTTCTTCCTTCCACCCATCTATGCTTTCAAAATCAAATAAGGTTTCAAATGATTCAAATGAACTTGATGAACAATATGATATCTATCCTCAAGAAAAAAAATAACTCTCTTTTTGAAGTAATCAAGTGTAGCTCGATATTTGAATAACCAATCCGCACTGAGAATCATGTTAAATTGTTGCAGAGGCAACACAATCAAATCAGCCAATAACATTTTACCATCAATCATAATCAGACAATCATGACACATAATAGAAACATCAGCTATTCCACCTATTGGTGTGCCCAAGGTCAAAATAGGATCAAACATAGAACATCCCAATCCCAACAATTGAACAAACAGCAAAGATGTAAAAGAATGGGAAGCACTAGTACTAAATAAAACATGAGCACAAGAGTGTGAAATGAGAATCATACCATCGATGACTCCTTTGCTGATGTGATCATGACCATTTTCCATTTCAATGAGAACAAAAACTTGACCATAAACTTTTTCTTTTCTCTTATTCCCTCTCCCTTGACCGGGTCAGCTACTACTAGCTCATAGACCAGTACTAGTATACCTGTATCCTCCTTGATTACTAGAAGCTTGTGGAGTTTGAAAACTCTGACTGTAGCATGAACCCTATAGCCTGTACTGGCATTAGTACTAAGAATCGAAAGGTTGCTAATAAGGGATGGACTTAAATGCTTGAGACTGGCTCTGAGCTGCTCTCATCTGGTTACTCTGGAATAATGCATATGCACTTTGATTTCTCTGTGGTCCATCTCGAGATATGGTTGGCTTCTGTTGGTAGAATGGACATGATTTTTTTTTGTGGCCCTGCTTGCCACAATGAAAGTATCCATACAGTCAAAACAACATTTTTTGGAAAAACTGATGTCTTGAGAATTTTGTACTTGCCACTATCCTTGGATCCTCTTATTAGCCTTTCTGTTGTTATCTTTGTTCCTTAATTGTTCCCTCATAGTTGACATGTCATCGAGAAATGCTTCACCTTTCAGTGTTGTAGCAACTAAATCAACCAGGTTATCGAAGTGTTGTGTCACAATCTATTCCAAGGTAGCTGGTCTCAGTGCTTCCATAAACTTAATCTAAAAAGTAACGTTTGTCCTCAATGTAGAAGCGTACTGTGCCAATTCTATGAATTAGATATAGTATTCATTCATGGTCATGTCAGCTTACCTAAGTCATTCATACTCCTTAATTATAGTAGCTCTATGACTAGCATTTGCATAATGGTTTTTAAATAATCCTTCAAAACTATCCCATGTCGTATGGGTTATTGATCGTGGTAGCTTGGTAATTTCCCACCAATTGACAGCTTTATCAGATAGTTTGTAAGCAGCAATGATTACTTAGAACTCAGCAGGTATCCTAATAGTAGTAAAGATTCTCTTAATATTTCTGAGCCATTTCTCGACTACAGTGAGGTTCGGTTTACTATCAAAAGACAATAGATTTATCTTGATAAAATCCTTGAAAACATTAGCGTGTTAGGCCTCAGGATTTTGTTAAGCACTTAGTCCCGGTATTTCATGCAAGGCATCATATAGATCTGCTAGGGAATCAAGAATTTGTTGTTGCAGAGGAGTTTTATTTCTTGGCTCTTGCCTCAGTACTCTTCTTCTCAGAGGCATTTTGCTAGTCTGTATTAATATGCAAAAATGTTAGTGAGAGAATGATGTAATTTTTGTTTTGTAAACTAATTATAATCTAATCTAATGGTATCATATCCTTGGCAGATAAACATCTGCTCTGATATCAAAAGTTTCAGTCATGACCCAAACTCCGGGCCAATGGCAGAAAATGAATTTCATAAGTAGAAATTTAATAGAAATTTTTGAAAAGTTTGTAAAAATAATTTAAAAATAAAATTCCCACATTTTTGAGATCACCGTTAAACATAGATTGATGATTGAGAGAGAGGAGACAAAGAAGAAGTAGAACTAGGTTAAGAGGGTTAAGAAATAGAAGCAAAAGATAAAGAAGGTGAAACAATAGGTACAAGAGAGGGAACATGAAGAAAGCCAATATAACTAGGAGTTGGAAGAGATGGAGATGAATGGGAGAGAAATCAGAAAGGTATGCTCATCAAATGTAACATCTCGGGAAATATAAATTCTATAACTCTTATGATTTATGCTTAAGCCTGAAAATGTACTTTGTTTTTTTTTAAAATGAAATTTATAATTATTGTTAGGTCGTAGGTTAGGATAACAGGCACATCGAAATGTTTTTGGAGCTGAATATATATTTTAGTTTATTAGTCTTGAATAACACTTATAAAGGAATTTCATTGCCAAGTACGTGAGTGGGAAGTCTATTTATGAGATAAACCATGGTCCTGAAAGCCTCGTCCAAAAAGAAAAATAAATAATAACTAATAAGGCATGAAAGCAAGTGCTGGTAAAGCCAGCCCGTGAAATGTAATGCCTATGTTTTCAGTCAGCTAGTCCATTTTGTTCATGAGTATATGCACAAGTGTTTTCATGAACTATCCCATTATTTTGAACATAAGTAATAAAGTTGTGGTATGCCCTTCCCCAGTCTGATTATAAAGCCTTTAGAGGATAACCAAGTTGCTTGCTTTTTAAAATTCATACAGGTAGGTAGTGCATTAAACTTTTGTTTGAGCATATAATCCATGTGATCCTTGAGTAGGCTTCGAGGAATGTAGTATATTTACAACCATTTGTAGAAAAATAATTATAGGATGGACCCATAGATGAGAGGACACTAATTAAAGTGGTTAAGTGTATTTATCCATTTGGGATAACTTTTACTTCTAGAAGTAAAAGCATTAGAAGTAAAAGTATTAGAAGACTTTCTTAGAAATGCTAGTGTCCATACTTCTTTAAAATATCTTTTAAATAGAAGAAGATCTTATAAGAATTCATTCAAACACTCACTAGTAAAAAAAACCCTTATAACAGCAGATAAAAACCACCATTAAAGAGTCTTTATTGACGGTCTGTAATAACAAATGTCATTGAAAATATCACTTTTTACGATAGTTTTTAACTACCGTTAAAAATATTTTAACAGCAGTTCCCAAAGAACTGCCTTTAAAAGTATTGTTTTTAATGGTGATTCCTTTAGAAATGCCGTTAAAGGCACTAATTTTGAAAGGTCAAGATGGCTTGCTCCTTAAAATCACGTAATATACTCAATTAGTTAACATAGAGAACCGAGCAAAAGCAGGACATAGCAAAAGGTACTATAACAAAGAAACTTTACATTCAAGAGCACTAAAGCTCTTATACATTCTTTTATAGGAATAAGGCTTTATTCTTTTCCATCATCTCTCTCATTTTCTTGCTAAGTTCAACTAAATGTATGAGCTGCATGAAATTAGAATGACAAAAAATGAAACAATATACACACAAACAACCTTAATAAGGGGCCATCCACTTTCTTCTCATCATGTTTGCAACTAAAGATGTAAAAGCCAAAACATATCATCATGCAATTAATGAAACAATAGGTCATATTGTACAACAAAGAATACTACCATTATACATGAATAAGACCATTCAAAATGACCCATGCCAAAAATAATTTTGGCAAAAACTTGAACCTGAAGTTGTTCCTACTCTATCATACAATTATTTTTAGTACATGATTATGTTTTAGACCTACATCTGCTCTTTTTTCTTCTTTTAAGAGTCTAAAATAGTCTTCGATGAATATAATATGTAATCTCACATATCTACAATCCGGTACTATATAAAACTAATTGATTTAGGTAAAAACTTAGTGAGCACCAGAAACAGAACAGAAAAGTTAAGAATGAAATCAATGTCAATTGACTCTTGGAAAGGAAAAAAAATAGGAACAAGACAAACATTACTATCAAAAAAGAGAATATGAAAAACTGAGATTTTTGCAAAAAATTGAAACCTATGTGACTGGAAAATGAGAACAGAATCATAAATTCATCATGTGTTCAAGAACAAAAATGAGGAAGGAGAAAGAATTCGCTGTTAGTTCTTTCTTTCCTCTTCTACCTCATGTTCCTTTTTTTTTTTTTTTTGTAGAATCTGCGACAAAATAAGTAGTCTACCAAGTTAAAAAACCTTGAGAAACATCATAGTAAGATCATGATCAATATAAAATGGGACAAACACCTCGATGTGATGTCCACCAAAATCAATTGTATAATGATAACATGACTGTAGCTAAGAAAAAAAATGCATAATTAAGATGGTATAACCCCATGAAATGAGACATCAAACGAACATTTAAAGTTTAGAACATTTTTTCCATGAGAAATATACACAAAAATGAAGAAAACAGAGAGACATATGGTTGAATTACAAATCAGAATCACAATAGACTTGTGCTACAAAATTTCAGGAAGCCAATTTGATTGATGACA
Organism: Parasponia andersonii; assembly: GCA_002914805.1. Lineage (NCBI taxonomy): Eukaryota > Viridiplantae > Streptophyta > Magnoliopsida > Rosales > Cannabaceae > Trema > Trema andersonii. The sequence continues at coordinate 169,250 of JXTB01000056.1, forward strand.
AAAAATGATTCAAAGCACAAACCCATTAAGGTACACAAGAAAACTAAAAAAAGAAAAAAAACTATTAAATGTGAAATGGGGCTGACCTTGTGCGTGGAAAATAAACTGTACCGAACCTGGTCAACAATAAGGCCAACAAGATAAAATTGTCAGCTTTCTTTTGCAGTGCCCTAATAGAAAAGCCAACCAACATTCACCGGAGAAGAGGAAAACTCTACTAAAAAATCAATCAAAATTTTTTAAAAAGCAAAAAACCTCAGCCATAAAGTAAACAAAATATATATGTAACAAAATGTTTAGAAGTACAATGAAAATTAACGAGAATTCATGCTAACATAGCTGATTCAATAGCTCATGAGAAAGACTTAATATAAATCTGATAAGTCAAAGCTATAGGAAACTAGAATAAGTTCATTGTCATATATTTTTACCATATATATACATATATATGCATTTCTTATGACTAGAAAAATTTCCATGCAACTTATCCACTGAGCTAGCAGCAACTTCCAACTAGAAGTCTTTAGAAAATGTTAACTCAAACAATAATTATGTTTTAGATTCTGAATGCCTATAACATTCCATTGTGCTATGAACTTAAGCGAAAATACATAGCTCATCTCTTGTTATGTTGTCACAATAACATAGGAATACTTATCCGCTAATAGTTAAAATTGAAGCATATTACCAGTAAAAACTGTGATGGGCTCACTGATTGAGAGCTGTTCAAATAACATCAAACAACCGAATGTGAAGATTACCAGCTGGAGTCAGGTGTCATTTATCTGGGCTAATATCAAGCCTATTAACTTGCTAATGACAAACATAATCAGAATCCACAAAAGGTAGGACCGAAAAACTAAATCCATTACAACATCTCAAGGTTTCTCAACAACATCACATGTTGCCATCAGCCGATTAACCACAGCAGAGGAAGGAAAATTTCAAACATCCTTTTTCCAAAACTGGAAACACAAAATTAGATCCCACAAATGGTATGATCGAAAGAGAAAGTCGAATACAACATCAACCTCAACAACATAACATGTTGCTATCAGTCGATAAACTACATCAGAAGTAGTCAAATTCAAACATCTTTTTATTTTCCAGAAAACTAGTCTATTTCTTAATTTCAATGTCAATGAATACAAACATAAACAAGGATAAAATTTAAAATCACCTAACCAATAAAATTTTACTACCAAAATAATCATCAGAGCACAAATCAGACCAACACAAAGCTTAAAACCGTATGAGAATATAAAAAAAAATTCCTAAAATCGAAGATAAACTTAAAAAGAAAAAACAAACCGTAAGTGTAAAATCCTAAATTTTGTAAGGGTAATTAAGTAATTTTACTTCAAGGACAATTTGGTAATTTTATATTTTTAGATTAATTAAATAAAAATCAGAAATAAATTTGGTGTTGAATCTAGACAAGATAAAGTCTAGGTGCATTTGGAGCAAAAGTGAAAAAGAAATTTCAAATTGGGGACAAAAGTGTAATTAAAGAGGGACTAAAGTGAAAGAATCTTTTTAAAATTATGGCCAAAGTGGAATTTCAGAAACCTATTTTTCGGTTGAATCAGATTGCGCCACGTGTCCCACTGCTACAGTTTTTAAAAATTACATAAAAATCCCCCATTTTTTCTTTCTTCTCCACAGACGTCCCCCGAAGCCACCCACGGTCACTATTCACCCGAGGCTCCACTGGCTGCCGCCATGACCGGAAGACACCGACGAACCAGCGCCGAGTACTGCCACTGTGAACCGCCACTTCTCGTCGTAGAAATTGCAGCCCGAAACCACCGCCTGCTGATCGGTTTTTGCCTGCCGTTCTGCCGTCCGACATCCGATCACCGCACCACCACCACCGTTGGATTCGCCTCGACTCTAGCTTTCATTTCCGACCACTCTCGGCCTCCAGCTCGGCTCCGGTGAGAAGTTGATTACTGTAGCAATATTTTAATATTTAATTTTTGTAATATTTTCGTAATTATTTCGGAATTGAGTTATTTTTCCTGAAAAATTTTACCACATGATAGAGGTGTTTGAAACATGAAATTCCGTGATTTTTAAGTGTTAAAATGATAACTGGAAGATCGTTAATTATTGGGATGAAAATGTGGTATTTTTCTAATTATTTTCAAAATGTGGTATTTTTATAATTTTTGGATTTTGAGCCCATTTAATGTTCGGGACCTCGAAACTAAGTTCTGACTTCGAATTTGGACTCAGTGAGATCAGAACATGTAGTTTGATATAAAATATCACTATTTTCCTAAGTGGCACGAAAATCGAGAATATAGCTCGTGAATTGTACCGTTTTGCGTGCCACGGGCCGGTTCCGTAGCGGGACCCGTTTTCGACGAACTTTATATCTAAACCAATATTTTTGGATATTCTAAATGCAGTGGTGACCTCTGTTTCTCAATCCGAGACTCCGTTTGAAATGTCAACTTTTTAAGTGAATACGACGAGATTCGAAAACAACTGTCCGAACAACCCGGTGATCAATTAAGGATATTTCTAGCATTGTTGGCCCAAAATAATTACTATTTCGAGGTAGGGGATTCAATTTCCTTGTTTTCTATTATTTTCATTAAAATTAGAATTTATTCTGAAAATGAAATTTCGTGATTTTATTAAATTGAACTATTTGAATAGTTATTTTAATGAACTATGAATTTGTGAAATATTGTGGACTGCTCTAGATATTTTTATATATGATTGTGTACAAGTTTTTATATTTGGGATTTGGTAAAACAATAGAAACTGTACTTTTGGATTTTTAAGTACAAAATTAATTTTAATTAAAAATTAGAGCATGTCTAGAATGTTAAACCATTGCATGGTTATTTGAGACACTGTATATTGCACATTTTATATGGTCATGCATGAGAGTCATCTTAGGCATCACGGTGTTGTAGTAGGCAGACTAGTATACCCGCCTTCAGTGAGAACCCGTAAACCAACGTGGGGTTTATTTTTTGACTATTTCCATTTGGTAGGCGTAGGCATTCGGTGCCCCTCCGGTTCGGTAGGATTAGACACATGGGTGTTCCTCCAGTTTCCAGAGATAAATGTCAGGCAGAGAGCACTCAATACATGTAGTATAAATTGCTCTAGTAGTGATGAGAGGATGAGAGCTCATATGATGTGTTGATTTATGTGATGTGCATTATGTTTATTTTAATTGAGACTTTATATGTTTTGACCTGGATATCTGGTTTTGGTTTTTAGTATGATTTTTTGTAAATGGTTTAAATCCTTAATATTTATAGAAATATTTTTCGATACTACTAAACATGCAGATGTTTTGAGAATTATTCAAAGATTTTCCCAAAAGGGAAATTGAGTAACCTACTGAGCATTCTCGTATTCACCTCTTACTTCCTCCTATTTCAGGTGTTGACTTATTTTGTGGTAATTATTCTGGTGGTTTGGCAAGTATGTTTGGCATATGCTTGCAGTTCTAATCCTCTTTATTGGTTGGTTTGTACTCGGTATCAATTTCCCTTTCCTAAATTAAATTTATTTAGCCAATAGTAATATAATTACTGAGTAGATATATGAAGATGATTTTTGTCATTAAATCCAGTACTTAGGAAATAAAATAATTTTATGTAAATTATTTGAATTTTGGGCCTAGGGTATAATTTGAACTGTTTTATTACATGAATTAATATAAGTTTTTTAAACTAGTTAATTAAGATTTTCTCTCATCTTTAAATGAAAAATTTACTTAGAAATTTAAAACTGGTAAATAATATCATAATTATTTTTTTATCCAATCTCATGATTTACTTATTTTGGAGGACTAAATTTAAATTTCAAGTACGTAAATTTTTCTGAAAATTTTAGAAGCTACTATTCATCACTAATTTCACTTAAAATTACTAAAAGTTATAGCCTTAGGTTTTTGGTCGTGACAATAAGGAGCATGGTGAAATAAGAGAAAATAGGAAATCAACTAAGAGAAACAAGGAAAAGGCATAAAATCCTAATTTCCACTTCTCCAAAGCAAAACCTCCAAATTATTAACCATTAATTTTCTTCCATTTTCTTGGAAGCCAAAATGACCATAAAGAAATCAATTAAGAGAAACTAGGAAAAGATAAAGGGTAGCTACAAAGATCTCGAGAAATTCCAGTGGAGGCAAGTCATTCTTAAGTGGAGCATTAGATTCAATTCAGCTCTAATGTTGAAGATGGTCAGGGTTGAAAATAAAGGGCCGGACTCTAGGTTAAGGTTTTGAAAAGGAGATAAAGGGTCGAAGATGTTCATGGTCCCTAGTGTGGAGTTGATTTAGGGTTAGGGTTCGAGTGAGAGAGGAAGAACATAGGATTTGAATGATTTTCAAATGAGAAAATTGGATATTTTTTGCGCTAGTTGGGAGCTCTAACGTGTAAAGAAGAGAATTGGTGCCGAGGCTGGACTCGACCCCATTTTATAATTACATATCTCAGCAGTTCCCTTTGAACCGCCGAAATTTGTTATGTGTTTCTTGGCTGTTCCGTCGGAACTACCATGAAAATGCATTTTTGATGTTTTGAAGGTGGTTCCATCGGAATCGTTGAGAAATATATGCCATAGATTCGTCCTTTTTTTTTTTGTAGTGACTCTTAAGAATAACTTTTGATCCTTTAAAAGATCTCTAAAATATTCTGTACTAAATAGGCGCGCTAGGGTCGGACAAAGGAAAATGAGATTTATGCAACCTTTCAACAAAAATTTTGAGAAGTTTTATGATGCGAGAAAGATTATTACATTGAGAGAATATATTTTACAACTATCAAATAGACAAGAAGTTACAATATGTTCACGCACGGCTACTAAAGAGCCTGACTCGATGAACAAACTTAGATTCTCTGATTAATTAGAACAAAAGTGTTTGCAAGTTAACTTAAATAATTGTAACTAAGACTAATCTAGTAGAGACTAAAATTGTTACAACTAACAGTTGTAACAAATGTTAGTTGTAACAAACTAACTGTTGGCCATGTCCAACGCTTCTAAAATTATTTAAAATTTGAAAAAAAAATAAAAACACAATCAAGGATAGAAAATAAGGAAAATAAATAAATAAAGATATAAAAAACAAGGCCAAATAAGTGAATAAAATTCACTTATCAAATTCCCCTAAACTTGATTTTTGGCAGTCCTCGAGAAAATAAAACAAAAAAGAAAGAAAATAGAATAAGAGCAGAAAACAAGAAAAGAACAAACACCAACAAAGTTTGCTTACTTATAAACTTCAAAGATTGCTCAAAATAGTAGCTCCAGGAGAATTACTGAATATTGACAATATCTAAAATTTCAACTTCGTATGAGTTATGCTTTTCCTTACAATTTCTTGTTTGTGAGTGTGAGTACACAACCCATGCTCATTCAACTACATTTAATTTGGCTTAGTTTATGCAAACAAGTGACGCGAAGATCAAAGACCTCATCTATTAGACCCCCTTGCTATACTACGTACAAATACGCTCACTTATGCGTAGAAAAGCTAAATATTATTTTCTCACTTTTATTGACCTTGCAAATATGGAAAGCAGAGGATAAATTTAAACTTTTCTATTTGGTTCTGAAAATGTTTGTGATACACCTATTTCACATGGTAGTAATACATTTTGTACAATACAAAACACAGTTTTAATACCATTCACAACTCCCACAGGATTACTACATACACATACATAGTAAAAATATATACAAGGTTCTCAAAAAGTCCTCATTTGGTTCAAAATTGGCATATGGACAATATTGGAGTGGAAGCAACTCAGTCAACATTACTCCTAGTCCTGATCATCTGTATCACAAGAACTAATTGAGCAATAGCCCAGTAAATGGAAATCCATGTATGCTTATGAATAATTTGCATATAAAACTTATTAATCTTTGTACTCTTAATTTCCTTAGAAAACATTAATAATCAAATTATATTTAGGCCCCCTTCTTCGTATAGTTCCTAACTCAGTGACAGAGTAGATTTCCTCTTATAAATATCATTTAAGACTTACTCTGTCTTGGAATTAATCTTAAGGGATTTGACCTCCCTCTAGTTTAGCTCACCCTGTCTTGGACTTAATCTCAAGGGATTTCACCACATTTACCTACTAGATCAGTAAGATAAGAATCATACCCCTCTTTAAAATAAATAATGTTTAGGGTATAAGACTTTCTATTAAAATTATAACCTGTAAATAATTATTTTGTGCTTATTAAGATGACTTGCCTTATGAAAATGATATGAACAATTTTAATATATATAAAACTCAATATCACAAATACATCAGCTTTAATATATACAATTTTTAATATATACAATCATATACGTAGGTTCTTGTGATGCTAAAGTGGAATTTCCACTTACCTTGTATTGAGAATGGATAAGAGAATGAAAGATCGATTTCTCTCCATGGAACTTGATGTGCTTAGCGTCCTATTCCATTCAATCCCATTTAATTCCAGTATCAATGAAAGTTTATAAAATCAAATAATATCATCATGAAATTTTACTATCATCACTGTGAACTTTTACTATCAACAAATTTCATTATTTTATAATCAGATTTATGAGTGAACTTCTAAGCATATAAAATATGATGTTTTAAAATCCCTTTTGCTAATTTTATTTAATAGTTACGTAATGTATAAACATATATGAAAGAACCCATATATATATATATATATATATAACTAGCAAAGAGGCTGATAATAGTAGTACTTTAATAGACTAAATAAAAAAACTTTTCGTTCTAAAGTCAATTTGTAAACCAAGGGATCCATGGTACATTTATATAAAGACTTTCCCATAAAGTGAAGATCACCACTATCTAAGGCATGAAGTATATAATCATTAATTAATTACTTAGTTAAACCTTACACTCCACATCTCCTATCCAACATATAGAAATAATAACAATACTAAGGCATCAATATAATAATCAATACTATCTTTGGGCCTATAATTTGTAACTTCAATTTACTCATTTAATAGATACCTTTCTAGAATAAGGAGTTATCCCATGAATTCTAAATATTATCAATTATCGACGTACAAACAAACATAAAGTACTCTATACACATATATAACTATTATAAAAATCTTAATTTTAACTCACCCTTGTAGAAGACTTGAAGTGAGTGAGAAAAAAAAAACTAGTACTTAGCGATAATAAGGATACTATAAAAGTTTCAGTGGGGTAGATATGATATAAATAATACTTTTCGACAAAACTTTCTATTAACTATGAGAAAGGAGAGATGATAGCTATTATTGGTGGTGGAGAACAAACATATATGCATTGCTGGATGTTTTCCAAGAAATCAAGGTTATGAGAAGGTGTATGTCGGTTAAACTTCAAAATGAATTCATAACAAAAATTTAGTGGACAAACTTTATATAAGAATTATATTTTAATTTATGCATATAGCTAGAGAGACATATCAAAATGAATAACATTTGATACACCTACAAGCACGTGCCATTAATAATAAATTCCATCAATATACATATAAATATGTGTGAGCACAAAACTAATACCAATAAGCCAATAAATCTTAATAAACGAACTTTCACATATATGATAAGTCCCCCCCTTCCTTTTTTTTTTTTTTTTTTTATAAGCATATTGATTTCTGCTTGGATCTGAAATCGACCTTCCACTACACAAACATCTAGAACTTATAGTTAATTAATCAAAAATTCTAATTTGTCTTAAAAAACACTTACTTTAGCATTTAACTTTGATAATAATTATGAATATATGAAAATTTGATGCAACGATGTTTATTATTGGCACGATGCACTTGTGAGAATTTTGGGCACTACAATTCTCCTCTCCTTATAAAATTTCGTCCTTGAAATTTAATGTACCGAATAGTTCTGGATATTTGATTCTCAATTCCTCTTTCTGCTCCCATGTTGCTTCTTCTGCTGTATGATTTCTCCAAAGTACTTTGACCAATGGAATTTTCTTGTTTCTCAATTCTTTCTCTTTCTTATCGAGGGCTTGAATTGGCTTCCCCTCATATGTCAAATCTTGGCTCAGTTCTAGATGTTCATAGCTTAAAACATGAGTGGGATTTTAAATGTATTTTCTCAGCATCAAAACATGAAAAATATTATGTACCCTAGATAGTGATGGTGGCAATGCCAATATGTAGGCTTTACTTCCAATTCTTTCTAGAATTTCAAATGGTCCAACATACCTTGGGCTTAGCTTTCCTTTCTTTCCAAATCTCATTACACCCTTCATTGGAGAGACTTTCAAGCAAACATGATCACCAATATCGAATTCTAAATCTCTTCTTCTCGTATCTGCATACTTCTTTTGTCTATCTTAAACTATCCTCATTCTTGCTCGAATCTTTTCTACAATCTTTTCAGTTTGTTGAACAAATTCTGGACCTAATAGATTTCTTTCTCTGACTTCATCCCAATGAACAGGGGACCTGCATTTCCTTCCATATAAAGCTTGATAAGGAGCCATTTCAATCGTTGCTTGATAGCTGTTATTGTAGGTAAACTCCACCAGAGCTAGATACTTATCCTAGCTTCCTTGAAAATCCAACACATAAGCTTGAAGTAAATCTTCTAAAGTCTGAATTACCCTTTCTGATTGTCCGTCAGTCTATGGATAATTAGTTGTGCTAAATGCTAACTTAGTTCCCAAAGCAGCATGTAGACTTTTCTAGAAAATAGAAGTAAACTTAGGATCTCTATCAGAAATAATAGACACAGGTATCCCATGAAGTCTAACAATTTCCTGTATATACAATCGAGCGTACTGATCCATAGTATAGGTTGACTTAACTAGAAGAAAATGAGCTGACTTTGTTATTCTGTCCACAATCACCCATATAGAGTTAAACCCTCGTTGTACTCTAGGCAAACCAAGAACAAAATCTATTGCAATATTTTCCCATTTCTATTCTTGAATCGGTAAAGGTTCTAGCAATCCAGCTGGTCGTTGATGTTCAGCTTTAATCTGTTGACAAGTCAAACATTGAGCCACAAATTCTGCTACATTCTGCATCATATTAGGCCACCAATAATGTTGCTTCAGATCTTGATACATTTTAGTGCTTCCAGGGTAAATTGAATAAGGAGTGTAATGAGCTTCTGTTAATATTTCTTTCTTGATCTCATTTTTATCAGGTATACACAGTCTTCCCTTAAACTCCAAGGTTCCATCTTTTGAAATTGAAAATTTTGTTCTTTTTCCTTCCTCAACTTCTTTCTTTATCTGAGTCACGCATGAATCTTCTTGTTGGATTTCTCTAATTTTTCCCAAGAGTGTAGGTTGTAACACAAGGGCATATAATCTAGCTGTTACATCTCCGATAGGAATGATCTCTCTTTCTATTCTTTGTGGATCTCTTAAAATTAGTCTCTGCTCATCTAAAACTGTAGCAATAAACTTTTTGCTCAAAGCATCAGCTACCATATTTGACTTTCCAGGATGATAATTGATTATACAGTCGTAGTCTTTCACCAATTCTAACCATCTCTGCTATCTCATATTTAACTCTTTCTGGGTGAGAAAATATTTGAGACTTTTATGGTCTGTATATATTTCACACTTCCCTCCATATAAGTAATGTCTCCAAATCTTTAATGCAAAGACAATAGATGCAAGCTCCAAATCATGAGTTGGATATTTCTTTTCATATTCCTTAAGTTGTCGAGATGCATAAGCTATTACCGTTTCATTTTGCATCAACACACAACCCAAACCATTTTTAGAAGCATCACTGTATACAAAGAATCCTCCAAATCCTGATGGTATGGTAAGCACAGGAGCTATAGTCAACTTTTGCCTTAAGGTCTGAAAACTGTCTTCACAAGTGTCTGACCATTGGAATTTAGTATTCTTTCTCGTTAACATTGTCAATGGAGTAGCTATTCTTGAAAATCCCTCAACAAACTAATCCTAAGAAGCTTCTAACTTCTGACACATTAGTTGGTCTAGGCCAATTATTTACTACTTCCACCTTTCCTGGGTCTACAAAATTCTATTCTTGGATACCACATGCCCTAAAAATGTAACTTGTTCCAACCAAAATTCACACTTCTTGAATTTGGCATATAATTTCTTTTCCTTCAAAATCTGTAAAACAACCTTTAAGTAGTCCTTATGTTCTTCATGTGACCTCGAATATATCAAGATGTCATCAATAAAAACAATAACAAACTTATCAAGAAACTCCTTGAAACTCTGTTCATTAGATCCATAAAAGCAACTGGTGCATTTTTTAATCCGAAAGGCATTACTAGGGACTCATAATGACCATACCTAGTCCGAAAGGCCGTTTTCTGTACGTCTCCTCCCCTAATTTTCAGCTGGTGGTATCCTGATCTCAAGTCAATCTTAGAAAATACCGAGGCTCCTTGTAGTTGATCAAATAAATCATCAATTCTCAGGAACGGATACTTATTCTTGATAGTTACTTTATTCATTTCTCTGTAGTTTATGCATAGCCTCATGGTACCATCTTTCTTTTTCACAAATAACACCGAAGCATCCCAAGGTGAGTAGCTAGGACGTATAAATCCCTTGTCTAACAAATCTTGTAACTGTAATTTCAACTCTTTTATTTCAGCTGGGGCCATTCTATATGGTGCTTTCAAAATAGGAGCTGTCCCGGGTAAAAGATTTATCACAAACTCAATTTCTCTATCCAGAGGCAACCCTTGTAAGTCTTCTGGAAATACCTCTAGAAATTCTTGAACCACAGTAATATCTTCAGGTTTTAGATTTTGTTCTACTATAGTATCAACCACACTAGCCAAGTACCCAATACAACCTTTATTTAACATTCTCCTAGCTTGCATAACAGAAATCACTTATAGCTTTCTTTTTCTTGGAAAGCCATTGAACAGAAATTGTTCCTCCCCCGGCGGCTGAAACTTAACTTGCTTCTGATTACAATCAATAATAGCGTGATACTTTGTCAATCAATCCATACCCAATATTACATCAAAGTCTTGTATATTTTGGCACTACAAATCAGCATACAAACTTCTCCCATCAATCAAAATCTGGCATGTGATGAACGTCTAATTGTGTACATTTATTATTGGATTAGATAATCATTATACACTTAGAGTTTCATTAAATTCCCTAATTTAAAGCACTTTTGTAGACATAGGCATAAAAGCAAGAATTAACTCTAATTTGTGCTAAATATTTGTTTCTACGCAGGTTTTGTAAAATAGGTACAGATTCTAAACTACATGGGATTTTGATCCAATTCTTGAACTCATGGATTCTAGACTCAATTATTCACTAATTCCAATTCACAAGATCTGCCCAGATTATTTTGAAATGGATCTCAAATGGACAACATTATAAATTGGACTGCACTCATGTTTAGCCCGACACTCTTTATTTTTTGGCCCATTCTGACCTCATTACAATCTCAAATGGAGTGATTCTTGATGCTATAGTCACGTTCACAAAATTAGCTAGATGATTTATTCTTTGAGAAAATTCAAAAGAAGCCAAAATCTGGGTAAAAATATCGGATCTTTCCACATGATAAGATCAGCAACCGATTTTGACTCAGCAGAACCTAACTTCACCAATTTTGCTATAAGTCAAGAAATGCATCTCCAATGGATGCAATTTTGGTGGCATACGACTTCTAAGAGATAAAGCTTCAAGTTTTCTTCGATCAAGACATTTTTCGTCCAAATTCATGAAGTTTCAGATACATCTTTGAGAGAGACTGAATCTGCCAAAACAAGTTGCCAACTTCCTCTTATCCTTAGTTTACAAATTTGACTTTGTATCTCTAAATTTTCCTATAAATAGATGTTTAAGCTAGGCTTAGGAGGCATCTTAGTTTTGTAAACTAGATCACTCTCTTTTATTCTCCTCTTGTTATTCATGATATTTTAATCTTGCTTTGCCTTCAAAGTAGTAAGAGTTATATGTTAATAGTTATGTTCATATTGTTTTCATACTTGTTATTCTTCTTCATCATGTTTACTTAATCTTGCATGTTGCTAAGGTGAAAGGGTGAATCTCTTGGGGGAAAGATAGGTATAATCTAAATTCTAGGTAGACTTCATTGTTTATATCCTTTAATCTTTGTTATATATGTGCTATTTAATTTTCTTAATCAATCTTAATACCCTCCTTGTTAAGTGGTAGGTTTTGATTCATTGAAGTCAACCTTTGGCACAACAAATACTTAATTCCTTTTGTACCGGTTGTGCTAGGATGGAATTTTAATTTTTTGTAGACTTAAGGTGGCACCATGAATGCTTGACCACATTTGCAAGTGTTGGCGTTGTCAAAGAAGGTAATTAAGAAAAATAATCTAATCACATAAATAACTAATAATGAACCTTTAATGATTAATCTTCCGATTGGAACCTCCGTTGTGTGTAGATTCCAATCGAGTGATAAAAGATCTTAGGTTATACTTATTTGATGTACCCAAGAGTGGATCCCCTAATCTTAGCCATTGTTTAATTTTGCAACTTTATATTATTATATTTTTGTCACTTTTTTTTCATATTGTCATAATCATCCTACAACATAATTTCTTCTATCATCTTTATTCCAGTAACATATGTATTATGGTCTTGTATTATTCACTAACCTTCCTATGGATCGACCTCGGTCTTACCGAGTAATTTATTACTTTGACACTCCTGCACTTGGGAAAAGACTTCATTAATTTGAATCAGTCAGCATGCCCTTAGAATTTAATTTGAAATAATATCATCCCTTGATGACATGGTTACACTATAATTCACTTCTAAGCACTCAGGTGTAGTACCTAAATTTCTCACAAATGCATTCGATGCAAATGAATGTGTTTCACCAGAATCTATCAATGCATTAGCAAGAATACCAGAAATTAAGATCTTACCTTCTACAATTGATGGATCATATGCTGCCTGTTCTACATTCATAGTATACACTCGCCCTTGGACTTTCCTTTGATCTCCTTGTGGAAGCATGGGACAATCTTTAGAATAGTGGCCCACCTTGTGACACTTGAAACACTGATTGGTACCCTTGAAACACTCTCCAGCATGAGACTTTCCACATTTGGTACAAATGGGTTTAGTTGAAGTGGCACCTTGCTTTATTTTAGGTCACATTGCATTTCCTGGTTTCTATTCATTTTTCTTCTGATCTCCCTGTCTCCACTGTCCACCTCTTGCAATAAAAGCTGCTTTCTTCTCATTCAGTATCTTAAGTTGAGCTTGTTCTGCTTTAAGTGCCATATCAATCACATCACTGGATTCTGTAACCCTTGCTACAATTACATCTTTGGAAATATCTCCCCTCAAACCCCTCAGGAAGTACTTGACTTTCTCTTTGTTATCATTTCTAATCCATGGTAAAAACCGGGATAATTCCTCATATTTTCTAATGTATTCTCCCACAGACTTATTTCCTTGGTACAAATGAAGAAACTCCTCAATCTTTGCTGCCTTTGCCATGTCATTGAAGTATTTCTGGTAGAGTAGCTATTTAAATGTATCCCCCATCGGATTCTGGGCAGCTGGAGTAACTCTAATCGTCTCCCACTAGTTACGAGCCCCCATTTTCAGCATATAAGTAGCATATGACACTCTATCCTCATCACTGAGTCTCATATACTCAAAGATGACTTCTAAGGATTTTATCCATTCCTTTGCTATATATGGATTAGCTCCACCCACAAAATCTATAGGATGTTGTTTCCTAAACCTCTCATATATTAGCTCAGCATTTTCTTGTCTTGGAGGAATTGCAAGAGGTTGGGGTTGGTTTTGACTTCTCTCAAACATGAGCTTTATCTGTTCCATCTATTCATTATGCATCCTTGCTTGCTCCCTAATTAAATTTGTCAAATTTTCAACCACGTGACCCAAATCTTTCTCCAATCGGGGTCTTTGTACATCTTGTGTTCTTTCTTCTTCAAGTTGAATTCTAGCCTTTCTTTTAGGAGCCATTAATCCTGTGTAATGCCCTTTTTATAATTTATTTTATACCCAGTCAATAATACACATATGCAACAATTATTTATGCACAAATAAGAAAATTAATCAGATAAACATATAAACCTACCAGTTGACTGAGTCGCCTTTCCAATATGTGCCCATATGCCTTTTCTTGGTTGTATATAGAAACGTTTTTAACCTCTACTCTGATACCATAACTATTACACCCCCTTACTATACTACGTACAAATACGCTCACTTATGCGTAGAAAAGCTAAATAGTGTTTTCTCACTTTATTGACTTTGCAAATGCAGAAAGTAGAGGATAAATTTAAACTTTTCTATTTGGTTCTTAAAAAATTTGTGGTATACATATTTTACATGGTAGTAATATATACATTTTGTACAATACAAAACACATTTTTAATATTATTCACAACTCCCACAGGATCACTACATATACATATATAGTAAAAATATATACAAGATTCTCAAAAAGTCCTCATTCGGTTCAAAATTGGCATTTGGACAACATTGGAGTGGAAGCAACTCAGCCAACATTACTCCCAGTCCTAATTATCTACATCACAAGAACTAATTGAGCAATAGCCCAGTAAATGGAAATCCAAGTATACTTATGAATAATTTGCATATAAAACTTATTAATCTTTGTACTCTTAATTTCCTTAGAAAACATTAATAATCAAATCATATTTAGGCCCCCTTCTTCGTATAGTTCCTAACTCAGTGACATAGCAGATTTCCTCTTAATAAATATCATTTGAGGCTTACCCTGTCTTGGAATTAACCTCAAGGGATTTGACCTCCCTCTGGTTTGGCTCACCCTGTCTTGGACTTAACCTTAAGGGATTTCACCACATTTATCTACTAGATCAGCAAGATAAGAACCATACCCCTCTTTAAAATAAATAACATTTAGGGTATAAGACTTTCTATTAAAATCATAACCTATAAATAATTATTTTTTGCTTACAAACATGACATGCCTTATAAAAATGATATGAATAATTTTAATATATATAAAACTCAATATCACAAATACATCAGCTTTAATATATACAATCATATACGTAAGTTCTTGTGATGCTAAAGTGGAATTTTCACTTACCTTGTATTGAGAATGGATAAGAGAATGAAAGATAGGGATTTCTCTCCACGGAGCTTGATGTGCTTAGTGTCCTATTCCATTCAATCTCATTTATTTCCAGTATCAATGAAAGTTTATAAAATCAGATAATATCACCATGAAATTTTACTATCATCATTGTGAACTTTTACTATCAATAAATCTCATTATTTTATAATCAGATTTATGAGTGTACTTCTAAGCATATAAAATATGATGTTTTAAAATCCTTTTTGATAATTTTATTTAATAGTTACGTAATATATAAACATATACAAAAGAACCCATATATATATAACTAGCAAAGAGGCTGATAATAGTAGTACTTTAATAGACTAAATAAAAAAACTTTTTGTTCTAAAGTCAATTCGTAAACCAAGGGGTCCATGTACATATATATAAAGACTTTCCCATAAAGTAAAGATCGCCACTGTCCAAGGCATGAAGCATATAATCATTAATTAATTACTTAGTTAAACCTTACACTCCATATCTCCTATCCAATGTATAGAGACAATAACAATACTAAGGCATCAATATAATAATCAACACTATCTTTTAGTACTTATACCACTCAATAAATATACATAGATATAATCAGGTATCCTTGGGCATATAATTAGTAACTTCAATTTAAAAAGCACCCACTTCAATTTACTCATTTAATAGATACCTTTCTAGAATAAGGAGTTATCCCATGAATTCTAAATATTATCAATTATTGACGTACAAACAAAAATAAAGTACTCCATACATGTATATAACTATTATTAAAACTCTTAATTTTAACTCACCCTTGTAGAAGACTTGAAGTGAGTGAGAAAAAAAAAACTGGTACTCAGCGATAACAAGGATACTATAAAATTTCAGTGGGGGTAGATATGACATAAACAATACTTTTCGACGAAACTTTCTATTAACTATGAGAAAGGAGAAATGATAGCTATTATTGGTGGTGAAGAACAAACATATATGCACTGCTGGGTGTTTTCCAAGAAATCGAGGTTACGAGAAGGTGTATGTCGGTTAAACTTCAAAATGGATTCAAAAAGAAAATTTAGTGGACAAACATTATATAAGAATTATATTTTAATTTATACGTATAGCTAAAGAGACATATCAAAATGAATAACATTTGATATACCTACAAGCACGTGCCATTAATATTAAATTCCATCAATATACATATAAATATGTGTGAGTACAAAACTAACACCAATAAATTAATAAATCTTAATAAATGAACATTCACATATATGATAAGTCCCCCCCCCCTTTTTTTTTAATAAGCACATCAATTTCCGCTTGGATCTGAGATCGACCTTCCACTACACAAACATCGAGAACTTATAGTTAATTAATTAAAAATTCTAATTTGTCTTAACAAACGCTTACTTTAGCATTTAACTTTGATATTAATTATAAATATATGAAAATTAGATGCAAAGATGTTTATTATTGGCACGATGCACTTGTGAGAATTTTGGGCACTACATCATCTCCCTTCGTAAGCTTGTTTTTCAAGCCATTATCCATTATTTTTGGCTACACATCACTAAAGATTATAGGGCTTTTGAAAGATTTCAATGAAAAGACTAGGGTGCCGGTAAGATGATAGGGCAAAAGTTTTTAGATTAGAATACTCCAGGGCACAAAAACTTTAATCCATGATTTTATTTCCTTAAAGACCTCGAAGTAGTAATATTCCAACAAACTTAGCTTTTGCTCTAATGACTCCTATTACAAAAGGAGCTTTCAACACATTGCAATATCCTCAAGTCAAGTCTACTTTCCATTTTTTTAAACCCAATTGAGGGTATGGCCATTTTCAATAATAAACATACTTTCACTACTCATTAATCGATCACCCAGTTTTTCATAATAATCCCTATAATAACGACATGTGCTCTTAGTGTTGGGTGAGAGTTCGGTAAATAAAAAAAAGCTGGGCTCAAAGTGTCGAAGTCAAAGAAAATAATTTTAAATTCAAAGAGGGTCAACTACAATCTTTCAAGTATTAAGGTAGGCTTGAAAAAGCTCAATCCGTCCAAAGATGGCCTATATCATGTCTCTAGCAAAGCTCAACCTATGATTTTGTCTCAAATGGTCTTCAAACAAGTTCTAGAGTTTGATGAGATCTTAAAGAAACAACTAATTTGCATAAACTTCCTCTAGACATCAGAAGATAGAAAGTGCAAGGCTATGTACTAAAAAATACGCAGTAAAATTTCAAGAAAGTATAAACCCAAAACAAAGCCAAGCACAACTATCTAAAAGTATCTAAAACCTATTTTCCATGCAATCACATTTCTTATCATTAGCCTAAAAAGGGTGAACAAACTAGACAATTGTTTTTTTGAGAAAAAAGTAATTACAAACTAAATAAAGCAAAATAAAAACACACTAAAAACATACTAAATAAAGAAGAATAAAAACAATCCCCTAAACTTAAAACAGACATTGTCCTTAATGGAGAGAATAAAAATGAGAAAATGGAAAAGAGAACTCACCTGAAAGAAGACATCAGTTGTCTACGCCATCATCATCATGAGGTGGAGGTAGAGGTAGAGGCCTAGGCTAGTATGGCTACAACTAAGGTGGTGCAGGAAATGAGATATTCCCTGGGGCAATGTTAAGTGAATAGTTGGTGAACAGCTACACCAGTGCTTCATTGAACTGCACCTGGTACTAGAAACTCTGCTCTTGGCGGAGAGTAAACTGGTGGAATTACTACTCGAAGTGGCTCATCTGCCCCCTCATCTCAGTGATCTATCCAGTCCAGTACATGGAGCTGGCACTGGTCGTGAGTGGTGGTGGAGCGGAGGGGCCAACTGCTTGAGGTGGTTCTGTTGCATCTTGTTAAAGATGCTACAACTTGTCTCGTGATGGGATATGACAGTGGGAGATAATAGTCTAGGTTAGAGCACCTTTAGGATGCACAGTGACTTCACCTGGGTGTACGGGTACATCACCTTAGTGACAAAGCTCATAGATCAATGAGGGGTGACCTTGGCCTGCAACTGTGCTACCTCTAGCTATATGGAGAATGGAATTCTGAATGACCTTCCTAACATCTACAGTCAAACCTTTCAGTATGACATAGTTAAGGACAGCTCGTTCTTTGGTTACTCCGCTAATATTGCTTGAAGGAAGGAGTTTGGCAGAGATGAAATAATGCATGGCATTAGCGTTTCTGTGTAGGTTGGCAGCTGGGAAATTGATCATATCCATCTGAGATTGCTTCTACCATGTGCTTGGATAAGTGAGAAATTGGATGATTGCTTTAGAATCAAAACCATCTTCCCAAAGCTTATAGTAGCCATTGCCATCAATATCCAGAAGGTGGTAGAACCTGTTGATGGTGGAGCGGTCAAAAGGTACCCATTTACCTCTAACAAAGGCTTTGAGGTTGGTGCGCTGATGTGCATTAGCGTAGAATTCAGCCACCACCTGATGGGTAGCAGGTGGCAGTTGCTTTGCAAATTCCTCTCAACTCTTTTCTTTTGATAATAGCCTCAAGCTCATCACCCGGATTCACAAACCTTTTTCCTTGATGGGTCCTTTATAGGTCATGAATTTATGGAACCTGTCTTCTGCTTCAACACTAATGAAGAGCTTCTTATTATAAGAAGATGAAGATGAAGCAAAGGTTTTCTTTCTCTTTGTAGGTGCCATAGTTACGTAGCAATGAAATTCAAGGTAAGAGCACCAAACTACCACAAAAATATCTGTAACATTGAACATTAGAGATGGCCTCATAATGAATTCAGAATAGTCACACTGTAAGTAAATAATCACAATCAAAGACTGCTAGTACACAAGGGATATGCTGCTATAAAGTGTACGGTGAAGAGACCTCCAAGTGATGCCCCAATTGTCTAGCAAAGTCACAAAGCCATTAATCTTCAAAAATCACAAGCTTATAAACTAAGCTCCCAAATCGTGAAACATAGACTCTATAATATTCACTCTTCAACAATGACAGAAATTAGTCCCCAAAGGACCCTAAAATTAGAATTCAAACTATGGAAAATCATTGGGCAATTTCATCAAACACTTTGGGTGTATACTCCATTTGTACAAAACAACCTTTCTTAATTCTATTACAAGCACCTACTTCAATAAAACTCAAGGAGAGGGAGAGAAACACCAATTATGCGCAGAATATTCCCAAAAAATTTCACTACAATTGAAGCAAGAGCTTACTTGGAAATGAGGAGGTGCTTAAGTTCTTCAATGCTAGAAAATGGACATATGTAAATCATAAGAGTCTCTAAGTCCTTGTGATTAGGCTGAAAGAGAAGTATGAGAGAAAGAGATGGAAAGGTTCTTTTGAGATTTGGAAATAAAATGGTGGAGTTGGTTTGAGAGGTGGGACAGATTGGAGAGGGAAGAAAGGGTGAAAGTGAAGTAGAAAAAATGGGTTCTAGTCATTTGACTAGAACTGATGGTGCCACAACACTGTATATGCAATGTTGTCTCATTTTTTTTTTTTTCAGATAAGGGTTGCCTGTGGTGCTTAAGCCTTTGGAAGGTTTTCCAGAAGCTTAATGCGTGGCATTCTGAATAGAGTGTTGTGGCACTCTGCATTTCTGCCACAAAAAATATGAAATTGACCTTCTTTCAGGTCTAACTCCTACAAAATACAAAAAACACATCTCTAAACTCAACCTTTATTCCCAACAACACCAAAACTTCAAAAAATAAAACGAAATAGAAGGTACACGGTTGGTTGCCTCCCAATT
This sequence comes from Parasponia andersonii, assembly GCA_002914805.1. Taxonomy (NCBI): domain Eukaryota; kingdom Viridiplantae; phylum Streptophyta; class Magnoliopsida; order Rosales; family Cannabaceae; genus Trema; species Trema andersonii. The sequence continues at coordinate 189,099 of JXTB01000056.1, forward strand.
AGCATTTGGTTTAAACGTCTTCAGCCTGACTTTCTTCAAGATCTTTAATTTGGATCTCCTAAAGGGATTTCATCAATAAATCTTGGCTCGCCTCCATAGTAATGTTTAAGGCATTGACCATTCACTCGAATAATAGCTTCATCTTTTGCCTTCAACTCAATAGCTCTAAATGGGAAAACTTTATATACTGTGAACAGATCGAACCATCTTAACTTGAGCTTCTTAGGAAATAGCTTGAGTCTGGGATTGAAGAGAAGGACTTGTGCCCCGGTTTAAACTCTCACCTTAAGATCATCTTGTCGTGCCATTTCTTTATCCATTCCTTGTAAATTCTTGTATTCTCATAAGCTTTATTCTGAAACTCTTCCAATTCATTGAATTGTTATACTCTTTGTTCTTCGGATGACTTTAAATCAAGATTCAACTTCTTGATTGTCCAGAATGCTTTGTATTCCAGCTCAATGGGTAGGTGACAAGCTTTCTCAAATACTAATTGATAAGGTGATATACCGATTGGTGTCTTGAAAGCTATCCTATACGCCCATAATGCAAATTCAAGAATCGATGACCAATTGTTCCAATTTCTACTCAAAATTTTTTCCAAGATTTGTTTTACTTTCTGGTTTGATATTTTAGCTTGCTCATTGGATTGGGGGTGATATACAAGTGCCACCTTATGTCTTACTCCATAGCGACCTAAAAGAGAATTAAACAATTTGTTACAAAACTACATACCTTCAGCACTTACGATCGCTCTTAGCATGCCAAACCAGGTAAATATATTCTTATAAAGGAACTTTAGTACCACTCGGGCATCATTCATTAAAGTGGATATTTCTTCAAACCACTTTGATACGTAATCCATCACTAGTAAGATGTATTGATTTCCAAATGATGGAGGGAAGGAACCCATAAAATCTATTCCCACAAATTAAAAATCTCAATTTCAAACATGTTAGTCAAAAGAAGTTCATGATTTTTTGATATTCCCCCTTCTTTGACACCGGTCATAATTTTTCACAAAAGTGTAACAATCTCGAAAAAAAGATGGCTAATAAAAACTAGATTGCAATACCTTTGCTGTGGTCCTTGTTGGACCGAAATGACCCTCATAAGCAGATGCATGACAAGCAAGGAGAATGTCTCGGGCTTTTTCTTCTGGGACACACCTCTGGATAATTTGATCCAAGCACTTCTTGAATAGAATTGGTTTGTCCTAAAGGTAGCTTCTCACATCATAAAGGAACTTCCTCTTTTATTGGCTAGACAAATCTAGTGGCAACAGTTTACAAGCAAGAAAATTAACAATGTAAGCAAACCAAGGAAGATTTACCTCTACTCCAAAGAGTTGCTCGTCTGGGAAGACTTCATTGATATTCAAGTGATTGTCCACTTCATCAACTTCTAGCCTTGAAAAATGATCTGCTACAACATTCTTACTACCCTTTTTGTTGCAAATTTCAATATCAAATTCTTCGAGCAAGAGGATCCACCATATCAATAAAGATTTGGCAACATTTTTTGCAAAAAAGTATCAAATAGCGGTAGGGTTCATATACACAATCACCTAAGACCCAATAATATATGATCGAAACTTGTCACAAGCATAAACCACCGCCAATATCTCCTTCTCGATGGTAGTGCAATTCTCTTGAGCATTATTGAGGGTACGACTAGCATGATAAATGGAGTGAAAAATCTAATTTCTCCTTTGGCGAAGGACCGCACCAATGACATAGTTACTCGCATCACATATAATCTCAAAAGGCTCATTCCACATGGGAGCACCAACTATAAGAGCCAAAGTTAACCTCTCCTTGATAGTATTGGAATCAACCAAACAAGCATCATCAAAGATAAAGGGAGCATCTTTCTCAAGTAAATTACTCAAGGGTTTAGATATCCTTGAGAAATCTTTGATAAACCTTTGGTAAAACCCTACATGCTCAAGAAAACTCTGAATACCCTTCACATTTATCAGTGGAGTAAGTTTTTCTATCACCTCAATTTTAGCCTGGTCCACCTTAATACCCTTAGAAGATATCCTATGGCCAAGGACAATGCCTTCCTTAATCATAAAATGACATTTCTCCCAATTGAGTACAAGGTTCTTTTCCTCGCATTGTTGTAACATAGAACCAAACACCAAAAAATCATCCATGAAAACCTCCATGATTTTTTCAATCATCTCCAAAAAGATAGCCATCATACATCGTTGAAAAGTAGCGGGAGCATTACATAAACAAAAAGGCATTTGGCAAAAGGCAAATGTACCATAAGGGCAAGTGAATGTAGTCTTCTCTTGATCCTCTAGTGTGATAGCAATTTGATTGTAGCTTGAATAGCTATCAAGGAAGCAATAATAATCATGTCCCATTAACTTGTCAAGCATTTGGTCAATGAATGGAAGTGGAAAATGGTCTTTTTGGGTTGCCTTATTCAACTTGATATAGTCAATACAAACTTGCCACCCTATTACTGTTCTTGAAGCAATAAGTTCATTTTTTTTTCATTTTTTATCACCGTCATTCCTCCTTTTTTCAGAACCACTTGAACCGAGCTCACCCGAGAACTATCGGAGATAGCATAAATTATCCCCGCATTAAAAAGCTTCAACACCTCGACTCTCACTACATGATATTCCGAATTTCTAAACGACATCTAATTCCTAACATAACATTAAGAGCCAATAACAATAGTAAGCATAACGTTCTTTTATGTTACTATTGAATGTGCATATAAATTTAAGTTTGTGCTTTAAAATAATTGTGCCCTATGTTCTTATCATTTTAAGTTTTGATGCTAATTTATTAAGATTATTAAGCTTAAATCTCTAAGAAAATTTCTAGTAGAATCCTCGAGATATCCTCAATGGTACATATTTGAGGTGTTAGTTCATTTTTCTCATATTATCATTTGACAATTTATGAAAACAGAAAAGCATAATTAAATGTATTATTTGTATTCTAGGAAACTTTGAGGCTGTAGGTTTAAATTTAATCCTCTACCTAAATTTTATATTTCCAACAATATATAACGGTTCCTAGGACAATTATTCATCAAATAATAGCTTTGGTTTAAGAGCTAAAACAAAAGAAATTCACTACAAATTCAAGCTCCCACCTAAACCTTACTTTAACTAGTTTGAGCTTTTGTTGAAGCTCTTGCTTTCTAGCTCCACCAAACTGATTCCAAAGGCTTAGAATTAGATTTTAGACTCAAGAGGACCTGAAGGAACTATTTTTTAAGTGATAGCAAGTGAAGAATTGAAATTAAAGAAAAAGACCTAAGAAGAAAAACTAGTAGAATTACCTTGACTAGTTTTGATCTATCTTATTTTTTAGAGCTCCAATTTGAGTTCTACCACTTGGAAACTCTTGGATATTGCTAAAATAATTTGAGAGAAGTCTAAAAATTAGCTAGAGGTTCAGGTCATGGCTAGAGAGAAAGATAATAAGAATGACTAGATTTGGTCCAAAATCAATACTTAATGGCTAAGAAAAGGCATAACTTAATTTCTAAGGGGTATTTTTGGTATTTTGCACACTACTTTCCATGCGTCCATCTCTAAAACTTCCTTAGAATAATCACCTCATTGTTGGTCACTCCTATACACCCAAGTGTAACCAAAGTTGAAACCTAGCTTAGAAGATGAAAACTAATTATACTTTGACCTATAATCCCATATGGCTAATCTTATTATAATCTAGTGAAACCTAGTCCCATAACTAATCATTAAACATAAAAATAAGTCTATTAGACTCCAATTAATAATGTAAACATAGTATCAATGCTTAATTATTAGAATGCACAAAGATGACATTACGCGATTAAGCTGAATCTATGCTAACTTATTGTAATTAAACACAATTCAGTACAATGACTGCCACCTTGTACCTACCTAGGGCCAAAAAATAAAATGCTAGAAATGAGTCCTAAACATTAAATCAAAGCTGTTTGACATGTTAAACACACTGTGAGTTTGGTTCTGAAAAGCGTAAAAAATGTATTTTACTAAAACACTACTATTTGACCAAGTTATTAAGAAGTATGATCTTAATGCATATTCACATAGTATTGCCTTCATAAATATATTCTTTATTCTTTTAGCACACCGAGAGCTCTCTATCTGAGGGTATTGAACCATTACACTGTATCAAAACACTTTAACAAGCAATAGTGTAATAACATATATGCAAATGCACATAACATAATGAATGAGTATGTTACTATAAAAGTGGTATTAATGAATTCTAGGTACTTAATATACAATTAGAATATGTGTAATACTAGCTTAGTATGCATGTAAGAATTTTGGGTACCATAATTCTCCCCTTCTTATAAAATTTTGTCCTCAAAATTTGCTTACACAAATAAGTGTGGATACTTAATTTTCAACTCTTCTTTTCTTTCCCATGTGGCCTCTTTCATTTCATGGTTCTTCCACAGTACTTTAACCAATGGGATTTTCTTGTTTCTAAGTTCTATTTCTTTTGTATCCAAAATCTTCAGTGGATGTTCCTTGAAACTCACATCTTGACTTAGCTCTCATTGCTCATAATTCAGAACATGTAAACGATTTGAAATATACCTTCTCAACATAGAGACATGAAATATATTGTATACATTCCATAATGAAGGTGGCAAAGTGAGTTTATAGGCAACATCTCTAGCTTTGTCGAGTATTTCAAAAGGACCTATATATCTGGGACTTAGTTTTCTTTCTTCCTAAACTTCATTATTCCTTTTATGGGAGCAATATTCAAGAATACTTTATCTCTAACATTCAATTCTAGTTTTCTTTTTTGATGATCTAAATAATATTTCTGTCTATTTTGAGCAACTAATATCCTTTTTTGGATCTCTTTTGCTGCCTCATTTGTCTCTCTTACTAATTCTGGACCCAGAAATTCTCTCTCTCCCCCATCTTATCCCAATGAATAGGAGATCTGTACTTTCTTCGATATAATGCTTCATATGGGAGCATTTCAATGGAAGCTTGGTAACTATTATTGTAAGAAAATTCTATTAGTAGTAGGTATTTACTCCAAGATCCATGGAAATCTAACACACAAACTCTGAGCATGTCTTCAAGGGTCTGTATAGTTCTCTCTAATTACCCATCAGTTTGAGGATGAAAAACTGTACTAAATGCCAATTTTGTACCTATTGCCTCTTGGACACTCCTCTAAAACTTTGAAGTAAATCTAAAATCTCGGTCATAAATGATAACTTTTAAAACAACAGGTAGTCTCACAATCTCATGAATATAAAACCGAGTAAACTGGTCCAAGTTATAGGTTATTCTAACTGGAAGGAAATGAGCTAATTTGGTATATCTATCTATAATCACCCAAATAGCATCATGTCCCTTAGTTGTCTTAGGAAGTCCAATAATAAGATCCATAGCAATCTCTTCCCATTTCCACTAGGGTATGTTAAAAGGCTTTAATTTCTCAATAAGTCATTGATGCTTAGCTTTAACTTGTTGGCACATGAGACACTACTCTACAAACTCTACCACATCTTTCTTTATACCAGGCTACTAGTAATGTATCTTTAAGTCTCTATACATCTTTGTAGTACCAGGATGGATAAAGTAGGGAGTGGTATGAGCTTCTATCAATATCTCTTGTCTAACAATTCCACCAAGCACACACAATCTATTTCTATATCTAATTACACCATCACTAGAAATCTAAAAGGCCACCTCTTTTCTAGATTGTATCTTACTCTTTAACTTCAACAAATAGGGACCCATATTCTGGCCTTGTTTAATACTCTCTCAAATTGTTAGTTGTAGAGTAAGAGCTACCAATCTTTCCGTTAGACCTGTAGGCACAATCTCTAACTCTAACTTATGTAAATCCATTAAGAGATGTTTTATATCAATGTACTTAGTACCCATAGCAGCCAATGATTTTTTGCTTAGAGCATCAGCAACCACATTGGCTTTTCCTAGATGATAGTTAATCTCACAGTCATAATCTTTCACTAGTTCAAGCCATCTTCTTTGTCTCATATTCAGTTCCTTTTGGGTAAAGAAGTACTTGAGACTCTTGTGATCTATTTAGATCTCACATTTCTCCCCATAAAGATAGTGTCTCCAAATTTTCAGTGCAAAAATAACTACTGCTAGCTCTAAATCATGAGTAGGATACTTCTTTTCATATTCCTTTAATTACCCACAGGCATAAGCAATGACTTTGCCATTTTGCATCAGAACACATCCTAAACCATTCTTCAAGGTATCACTGTAAACAACAAATCCTCCTGATCCGGACGGTATTGAAAGTATAAGGGTCGTTACCAAATGATGCTTTAATTCCCCAAAATTCTTTTCACAATTTTCGTTCCATTGAAATTTCACATTCTTCCTTGTTAAATGAGTCAATGGAAAAGCCAGCTTTGAGAACTCTTCAATAAAATGTCTATAATAACTAGCTAACCCCAAGTAGCTACGAATCTTAGAAATATTTGTAGATCTTAGCCAATTACTCACAGCTTCAACTTTCGTTGGATCTATAGAAATACCATTTTCAGAAACCATATGAACAAGAAAGATAATTTTCTCTAACCTAAATTTGCACTTCTTAAACTTAGCATACAACTGCATTTCCCTAAGGATTCTCAATACGGTCCTCAAATTTTCCATATGCTCCTCTCTTGAGCATGAGTAAATCAGAATATCATCAATGAAAACTATAACAAATTTATCTAAGAAATCTTTAAACACTCTATTCATCATGTCTATGAAGCAGCTAGGGCATTAGTTAATCCAAAGGGCATTACTAAAAGCTCATAATATCTATATTTGGTTCTGAAAGTTGTTTTGGAATATCTTCCTCCTTAATTTTCAACTGGTGGTATCCTGATCTTAAGTCAATGTTTGAAAACACAGAAGCTCCTTGTAGTTGATCAAATAAATCATCAATTCTGGGAAGAGGATATTTGTTTGTGATTGTGACCTTATTCAGCTCTCTATAATCAATGAAAAGCCTCATAGTCCCATCTTTCTTTTTTTTACAAACAAAACCAGAGCACCCCATGGTGAAAAGCTTGGGCGAATAAAACCCTTGTCTAATAACTCTTGTAACTGTACTTTCAATTCCTTTAACTCTACTGGGGCCATTCTATAAGTTGATTTTGAAATAGGAGCCATATTGGGCAATAAGTTAATAACAAACTCTATCTCTCTATCAGGTGGTAACCCAGACAAATCTTCAAGAAATACGTCAAGAAATTCACTAAATACCAGCGCTTCCTCAGGCTTCACTTTTACTCTTCTCTAGTATCCATTATGCTGGTCAAGTAACCCATGCATACTTTTTCTAGTAACTTCCTTGCTTTTATTGAGGAGATTATTGGAATCATCGAGTTTCCACTCGTATTAACAAAAGTGAACTTCTCTACACTTGGTGGCTGAACACTACCCTCTTCAAATAGCAATCAATAGTAGCATGATATTTTGATAACTAATCCATACCTAAGATAACTTCAACATCTTGCATATCTAATACTATTAAATCTACACACAAGTCTTTAGCAGCTATTTGGATTGGACATGCCTTGAGAACTTGATCAGAACACAAAGCTTTTCCTAACAGAATGGTTACACAATATTTGAAACTCAAGTACTCTGGTGTTTTGCCTAATTTCCTCATAAATGCAGGTGATGCAAATGAATGTGTAGCCCCTGAATCTATTAATACATGAATAGGAATACCAAAGATAAGAATCTCACCTACTACAATAGATGAATTCGCCTCGGCATCTTTTTTGTTTATCGTATACATAGGGGCTGGGACTTTCTTCTGCTCATTTGTAGCATTCGGACAATTCTTTGCAAAGTGTCCAGATTTTCAACATAAAAAGTAAGCACCTGAACCCATTAAACATTCTCCATGATGAGTCTTCCTATATCTAGGACAAATAGTCCTCTGGGTCGTAGTTGATTGTAACTACTGGCCTGTAGCTTGATGTTTTTGGGGCTCTTATCTTTCTCCTTGACTCTATTGCCACTTTCTTTTATTTCCACTAGCCTTTGGTTGAGATCCTCTTCTGAAAGTTGTATTTCTCCTTGCCATATTTATATTCTAAACCCTTAGCTCAGTTTCTTCTACTTCTAGAGCTTTATCAGCAACCTCAGCATATGGCATATCTTTATGGGCAGATATCTTAACATCCCTATGAATTTCTACCTTGAGCCTTTGTAAGAACTAGTTTACTTTTAGCTCATTCGTACTCGCCATGGGCGGAGCAAATCAGGATAACTCTTCAAATTTCTTTATGTAGTCACTAACGAACGTACTTCTCTATTTCATATCAATAACTCAGCAGCTTTCATTACTCTGTGTGCATTGTTGAAATATTTTCTGTAAAATATTTCCTTAAACTATTCCGAAGTAAGCCTGTTAACATCAATGACAGACTTCATAGAATCCCACCAGTGTCTAGCATCCATCCGGAACATAAAAGTGGCACATGAAACCTTTTCCTCATCAAGGATTCTAGTGTAATCAAAGAAACCCTCAATACTCATAATCCACTCTTCTGCCAATGTGGATCAGTTTCACCCTTGAAAGCTAGAAGCTTATTCTTTCTAAACCTCTCACAAGCTGGTTCATAATTTTCTTATATAACTATGGCCTATGCTAGTGCTTGATCTCCACGTCTTTCCTTCCTTTCTATAAGCCTTTCTAACTGTCTTGCTTGTGTCTCAACCAACTCTGTCAACCATACAATAATAACATCCTTGTTGATCTCATTTTTAGTAGTACTTGTCTTATCACCCTTTTGCTCACTAGTTTGACCCTTAGCCGTTGGCATGATTCCCTGTACAGTTGCCCTCTCACTATTTATTTATATCTCATTCACATACAATACAGTATATAGAATTATAAGAAGAGTTACCTTTCTGGGATAAAACATCAAACACTGTGTATGCATTGCCAGGTTTTAGTTTAAATTACGGAATTGAAGCCTAATTTCACTGCTTGTGGTTTTTTATTCTATTAAGAGGAAGCTCTTCACTCTATGGTACTATGTTAAAGGAACCAAATTAATTGGACTGAAAAACCACTATGGAAGACATGCAATATATACACTAGACGGTGCAAATTTGGCTTTAGGATACGAAATAAAACGCTAATTTCCTCATCAATATTTATAGAATGAAAGTAAACTCAAGATAAGCTGAATTGTGTGACTTGATGTGCGTGTACATATATATATATAAATATATTAATTACTGATAACACAATAACTAGAGCCATTTACCCTTAAACCACAAAAGACCCCTAAGATACAAAAAGGAAAAAAAAAAACACACACACGCAAAAAATTATTTTGCAGTTGATTTAGGCGTTAAAAATAACAATAGAATCAAGATCATTGATTTATCTCAATTCAAATGTAAATAACAACTAATCTAGTTTACCTAATATCTTTAAATAATTTATGCGTACAAACTCAAAAACACAAAATAACTAAAAAGATTTCAAATATAGAATTCCCCTCTGCTCAATTCTTGAATGATTCTGACAGTATAATAGCCAATAATAAAAAAATAACATATTACATCAAATTTAATGAAAACACAAGAAATCAAACCTTACTAGTTGACTAAGCTTTTGTCACATGACCATACATATATAGGTAGTCTTCAGAAACGATTAAACCTCCGCTTTGATACCAATGCTGTAACACCCCCTAGTTAAACCATATTATCCTATATAGCCAAACTATGAAGTATTATTCTTTCTTAAATATTATCTTTTGTTTTATAAAAAGGTGGGCAGAATTGGAGCTTTCTAAAACTTTTGGACAAAGCAATTGCGAGGCATTACTTGCTAAAAGTGACTTTACAAAATGTACAAACAAAATGGGTTTTCTCTAGTATATTTTGCCATTAGCAGTAGTATTTACATTGCATCGAAATTATGGTGCCCAAGATTCTAATATGCATACTAAGCTAGTAATAAATATGTTTTAATTTCATATTAGGCATCTAGAATTCATTAATACCACTTTCATAGTAACATACTTATTCATTATGTTATGTGCATTTGCATATATGTTATTACACTAGTACTTGTTGAAGTATCCCAATGAAGTGTAAAGGTTCAATATTCTCAGAGAGAGAGCTCGATGTACTAAAAGAATAAAGAATATATTTATGAAGGTAACACTATACGAACATGCATTAAGATCATACTTGTTGATAACTTGGTCAAATAGTAGTTTTTCGGTAAAATGCATTTTTACGCCTTTTAGAGCCAAACTCATAGTACATTTAGCACGTCAAATAGCTATGATATAATTATTAGGACTCATTAATAGCATTTTATTTGTTAGCCCTAGGTAAGTACGAGGTGGCCATCATTGTACTAAACTGTGTTTAATTACACTAAGATAGCTTAGATTCAGCTTAATCGCGTAATGTCATCTTTGTGCATTCTAATAATTAGGCAATGATACTATGTTTGCACTGTTAATTGGAGTCTAATTGACTTATTTTTATGTTTAATGATTGGTTATGGGACTAAGTTTCACTAGATTACAATAACATTGGCCATATGGGATTATAGGTCAAAGTATGACTAGTTTTTATCTTTTAAGCTAGGTTTCACTAGCTTTGGTTATACTTAGGTGTATAGGAGTGACCAGCAATGTGGTGACTATACTAAGGATATTTTAGAGCTGGACACATGGAAAGCAATATGCAAAATACCAAAAATAGCCCTTAGAAATTAAGTTATGCCTATTCTTAACTATTAAGTATTGATTTTGGAAAAATCTGGTCATCCTCTTTCTTTTTCTCTCCAGCCATGACCTAAACCTCTCTAGCTCATTTTTAGACTTCTTTCAGCTTCTTTAGCATATTTAAGAGTTTCGAAGTAGTAGAACTCAAATTGGAGCTCTCGAAAGCAAGATAGATCAAAACTAGTCATGGTAATTCTACTGGTTCTTCTTCCTAGGTCTTTTTCTTTAATTTCAATTCTTCACTTACTACCACTTAAATAATAGTTCCTTCAGGTCCTGTCGAGTCCTAAAATCTAATTCTAAGCCTTGGGAATCAGCTTGGCGGAGGTAAAAGGCAAGAGCTTTACCAAAAACTCAAACTAGTCAAGGTAAGATTTAGGTGGGAGCTTGAATTTGTAGAAAATTTCTTTTATTTTAGCTCTTAAACCAAAGCTATTATTTGATGAATAATTGTTATAGGAACCCTTATATATTGCTGGAAACATAAAATTTAGCTGGACGATTAAATTTAAACCTAAGACCTCAAAGTTTGCTATTTATAGATTTAAGTGTTTTCATGTATAGTAGATTAAGTTTTCCATATTTTATATTTCTAGCAATATATAAGGGTTCCTAGGACCATTATTCATCAAATAATAGCTTTAGCTTAAGAGCTAAAATAAAAAAAATTCACTACAAATTCAAGCTCCCACCTAAACCTTACCTTGACTAGTTTGAGCTTTTGTTGAAGCTCTTGCTTTTTACCTCTACTAAACTGATTTCTAAGGCTTAGAATTAGATTTTAGAACTCAAGAGGACCTGAAGGAACTATTATTTAAGTGATAACATATGGAGAATTGAAATTAAAGAAAAAGACTTGGGAGGAAGAACTAGTAGAATTACCTTGACTAGTTTTGATCTATCTTGTTTTTCTAGAGCTCCAATTTAAGTTTTATCACTTGGAAACTCTTGGATATAGCTAAAAGAATTTTAGAGAAGTCTAAAAATGAGCTAGAGAGGTTCAGGTCATGGATAGAGAGAAAGAGAAAGAGAATGACCAGATTTGGTCCAAAATGAATAATTAATGGGTAAGAAAAGGCATAACTTAATTGCTAAGGGATATTTTTTGTATTTTGCATATTACTTTTCATGTATCCAGCTCTAGAACATAATTAGCATAGTTACCATATTGTTGTCACTTCTATACACCCAAGTGTAACCAAAGTTGGTGAAACCTAGCTTAGAAGATGAAAACTAACAATACTTTGACCTATAATCTCATATGGCCAATCTCATTGTAATCTGGTGAAACCTAGTCCTGTAACCTATCATTAAACATAAAAATCAGTCAATTAGACTCCAATTAATAATGTAAACATAGTATCAAGCCTAATTATTAGAATGCACAAAGATATCATTACGCGATTAAGTTGAATCTAAGCTAGCTTAGTATAATTAAATACAATTCAGTACAATTACAATGACTACCACTTTGTACTTACCTAAGGCCAACAAATAAAATGCTATAAATGAGTCCTACACATAAAATCTAAGTTGTTTGATGTGTTAAATGCATTGTGAGTTTGGCTCCAAAAAGCATAAAAAAATGTATTTTACCGAAAACTACTATTTGACCAAGTTATCAACAAGTGTGATCTGAATGCATGTTCACATATTATTGCCTTCATAAATATATTTTTTATTCTTTTAGTACACCGAGCTCTCTCTCTGAGGATATTGAACCTATACACTGCATCGGGACACTTCAACAATTATAAGTATAATAACATATATGCAAATGCACATAACATAATGAATGAGCATGTTACTATGAAAGTGGTATTAATGAATTCTAGATTCCTAATATGCAATTAGAATATGTTTATTACTGGCTTAGTATGCATGTGAGAATCTTGGGCACCACACTTGTTCACGATCACCTCCATCATTCCCAAAGGAAGCATTAGACACTCCCATTAGTTCTCTAGTTGATTGAGCTTTTCTAGTGGTCAATGTGGAAATTTGGCTTGTCAAGTCTGATACTTGAGCAGTAAGATTGGCGATAGGGTTAACTTCATTCCACACTCTTCAAGATTGACCGCTTATTGGGCCATTGATAACTATTTCATGCCATCTCTTCCAACAACAATTGAGCTTCATCAGCAGTTGTAGATAGAAGAGTACCGCTGGCTGCCGCATCAACTATCATCCTCGTTTGCCGATTTAACTTGTTATAGAAAAAGTTGAATTTCGAATCAATCTTGGTACCCATGTTGAGGATACTTCCAGATCAAATCCTTGAATCTGTCCCATGCTTTGTAGAGTGGTTCAAAGTCCAATTGTCAGAATTGTGCTATCTCACCATGTAGTTGAGAGGTCTTCAAAGGAGGAAAGAACTTTGTTAAGAATCGTTGGGCCACATCTTCTCATGTTGCAATGCACCCCGATTGTAAAGATTGTACCCATCCCCTCACCATGTCCCTAAGAGAGAAAGGAAACAAGCATAAGCTAATGAAATTCTCTGAAATGCCATTCACCTTGATAGTGTCATAAATCTCCAAGAACATAGTCAAGTGCACATTCGGATCTTCACTAGGAAAACCACCATATTTGTTTTATTGAAACATGTTGATGAGAGCCAGTTTCAACTCAAAATTATTGACATTGATGGTTTGCCTCCAAATTCCCGAATAATTCTCATTGACCACGAGCTTGAAATAATCTCTTAAGGCTTGAGCTTGTTAAGGATTTGCTTAAGGATTATTAGGTTATTCTGCCATAGTTTAAGCTTTTTGTTGCCTTCTTTGTTATCTTAGCCTTCTACAAGTATGTTAAATCTTGGAGTCAAGTGGTAGTAATTCCAAGCTACGAGCTCTTTGCATAAGCCACAAATAAATAACACATAATTAGGCAAAAAGAATGGAAACAAAATAAGTGAAAAGAATAAAGAATTCTAAATTAAAATCAACATTACTTGGTAAAAATATTGGTAATAATTCAATTGTAATCCTTGGCATACGTAAATTATATCGCAAGTATACGGTATCAAGTTTTATAGTAAAATAGTAATAGGGTTGTCGAATCCACGGAGATTGGAATTAAATTTTTACTAAGTACCGTAATTGAGTAATCCTAATTTTATGTAGATAATTGAATTAACTGGTAGTATTTGAATGACTAAACTAGAACTGAAAAATACATAAACTAAGAAACAATTGAAAACTAAGGCAAGATAGAATGTAGTTAAAAGAATAACAATATGGAAAAAATGCTAGAGGTCTGATTTCACTTGACTATCCCCTACGTCCTTCAATTCTCAATACCACTATAAACTAGTTCCCAAAAAGATTATAGCTAGAGCTTTCAAGCAATTCTACTATCTTTTTAAGAATGAATAGAAAACTACCCCTAATTCACAATTTCAATATCTGTATCTAAATTTGACAAACTAAAGTTCATTAAGTTTAATAGCTCTTAAGGAGATTCAAAAGTTAAATAGGTTTTCTCAAACTCTATGTAATTCTAGGTTGTGTCAATCTTCACCTAATTCCACAATTTTACTTTTTCAAATCAAAATTCTAGAAATAATATCATCCCAAAAGTGGTCAATTAATTGAGAAGTAATGAACACAAATAACCAAATGAGATACTCACAAAATCAACATTGAGATTCAAGACATAGATCCAAGTCAAATTATATCATTCCTTTAGACAGGAATCTTAGTTCATGATAGAAAATAACAAATACAATCCAACAAAAATCAACATTGAAAGAATAAAAGAAAGAGAAGAACTCTTTTTGGAATGGTGAGAATCTCTTTACATACTCTTTTCTCCTCTTCTTTCTCCTTGAAAACTACTGAAAAACTCCAGAAAAATGTCCCCCAAGATGTCCCTTTCGGATCCCCAAAAGGTCCGTTAATACCCCCTTGGTAGTTTGGTCAAAACTAGCCAAAAAGCGCTGCGGCGGTGGCTGGATAGTGCCGCGGCATTGAGGAAGCGGCCAAAAAGTTCAAGATGGTAGTACTATGGCACTATCTTTGTAGTGCTGCAGTACTAGGCAGAAAAAGGGATAGTGCTGTGGCGTTGCCTATATAGCATCGCGACACTTGAGATTCTAGAAAGACTTCTAGAACCTTAGGTGCCACGATGCTTGACTTTCTGCCGAATATGCCACAATTTCTTCTTTTCCATCTTGGTGGCCATGTCCAATACTTCTAAAATTATTTAAAATCTGAGAAAAATAAATAAAAATACAAGATCAATGATAGAAAACCAGGAAAACAAGCAAATAAAGATATAAAAAACAAGGCCAAATAAATGAATAAAATTCACTTATGAATGGGGGCCATGCATGAAATATGAATCATACTCCAAAAAGTCCTTTCTCTATGTTCTTTAAAGTTTCTTTTTATATCGAGTTTTCTTTACGGATAACATTGTCATTAAAAAGTGTACAAGAGAGAGAGATGCTATTATAGAAGAAAATTGAGAAATGTACAAAAAGGAACGAAAGACATATTTTTATCCACCCCAAAAAATAGCAAATTATTAATGATCACATTCTACTTCTTCCATAAAATGCATGAAAATAAATAATCATAAAGAGTAAAGGGTCCAAATCAATGCTCGTTTGACCAGCATTCGTTTCTTACTAAATAAATAAATATAAGAGCTAAAATGGAACCTATTCACCTAATCTTAGCCTACTTAAATATATCCATGCATGCCTTATTATGGATATGCAAAACGCTTCAAATAAATTTATTTAATAGTTTATCACACCAATCTCGGATCCCTCCAAAGCCCCTATAAGCCAAGGCAAGATTACATATTGCCCAGATCAAAGGAACTAATATTCTTGTACGCACAATAGTACTCCTCGTGGTTATCAATTTGATTGGAAATTCAGATGCAACCAATAAAGCAAAGATTGCTTATGGAGTTGTTCAAGCGATGATGAAGCTAATGAATGCAGCCGAAAACATTCTACAAGTTGCTTAGTATTGTGCGGTCTAAAATCCTATGCCAGGTCGCATATATAAGAACATGTGCGACCTCCACCGCATAGAATATGTGCGACCTCCACCGCATAGGTTATCTGTGACCTCCACCGCATAGGTTATCTGTGACCTCCACCGCATAGGTTATATGCGACCTCCTTCTAATAGATTATGTGCGACCCAAAAGAAAAGGAAACTAGTCTTTTCTTCATCAAATCGGTAACCTACAAGGAAAAGGAAACAAAAGTCTCTCTTTCAAGTTCAACTAGTTACCCAATTTAAGTGATTACCCAATTATGTTGTTACTCAAATTGTATTACCCGATTGTATAGTTACCTATTTTCACAATTAGGAACATTGAGTTACCCTCATCTATATAAAGGGAGATCAAGGTTTCGGGAGAGGGGGATGATTTTGTCTGAATCTAGAGAAGCAAAAGAATTCTTAAGAGTATTTTCTTCTTTTCAGACAACATATTGTAATTTTGAGTTCTTGTAATTCTCCAGAAAATAGTGAAAAACAGTGGACGTAAGCTCATCTTTTTCAGGGCTGAACCACTATAAAATCTTGCCTCTTTATTTGCTTTGATTAATAACCCTATTCACACAAGCCATATCTCATAATTTTTTCTAAATTTATTGTTGACAAAACCTCCATCAACAATTGGCACTAGAAGGAAGGCTATTCTGGCAAAACAGTGTCAAATTTCACTTTTTTAATAATGGCAAACACTAGAAACACTACCAGAGTCACCGGAACTAGCCAGAACCAATCCCAAAGCACCGGTGCTATACAGGTAGATCCTGCTCAGGATCAGCCTACTATGACCGCAATAGAAAACCTTTCCCAGAGATAGGATTGCATAGAGGAGACACTGGTGTACCTTCAGTAAGTCACTAACCAGATCAATGACACCCTATGACGACTTGCTGAAGGGTAGATGGTGACCCCACCATAGCACAAACGTCCTGCTCAACTACCTGAGAAAGGGATACAAATCCTAGAGACAAAAAGGCGCGACCAGCTAAGAACCTAGCAAGAGCATCATGAAGATCGCATCTCCAAAGGAAAAGGCAAAGTCGCAAACTTGCCTCCAGAATCTGGTACGGAGAGTTCAAGTACTAACCATGATCGTGGACAACCTTCTCGCAAATCCACTGATAGTCAAGATCGCTTGAGCAACGAACGAAGACGACTATCGAGAAGTGTCTTCGAAAGAATCAGCAGAGAGTCAAGACAAGATCCTGTAGACCTAGGACAGTATTTGGAGCGATGACGTAGCCATGATCGATCCATATCGCATCATAACGACCAAAGCCGGTCTCGTCGCACTATTTCACTTGATTCCTCTCACAGATTGTAGAAGACTCTACCTGACCAGCCCGCCATGCGTCAGGATAACGATCAAAGGCCGCCCTTGCCGCCTGCGAGAGATAATGCTTTCACTCTGAATGTCGATGTTCACAATTTAAGGATTGCATTAGACGCACTTACTGGTTAGGATGATGAGCTCACTGATGGTTATCGTCAATCATCATTCATCGAGGAAGTTCGAGTTGCAGCCCTACCTACTAGATTCAAGCTTCCCACCATTAACACTTTTGATGGGAAAACTGATCCACAGGACCATATGGATCACTTCAGTGACTTGATGGAACTCCATCGTGTCAATGATCATGCATGTTGCAGATGTTTCACTGTAACTCTCTCAGGAGCAGCAAAGAAGTGGTTTTGAGGACTCAAATCCAGCTCGATCTCGTCCTGGCAACAACTTCAGACGACATTTTTGAGACAGTTTCAAGCTGCAAAGAATTTCACAGTTCCACTTGTTAGCTTGTCTGCAATCCGATAAGGTCCAGAGGAAACTCTACTATCTTATCTCAATCGATTCACCTCAGAGTTAGCAAAGGTCAACAATCCACCTGAAGGAGGAGTTCTAACTCTCATGATGGCTAGGGTGCGACCAGAAACTAAAGTCTGGGAGGAATTACTTGAGCGAGAATGTAGAACTCTTGAAGACTTCTACCGAAGGGTTGGTCGGCATCTGAGGTTAGAATCTTTGCACGAGAATCTTCAAAAGACTAAGAAAGAAGGAAGAAAAGATGCGACTAAAGACGCGGTCATTACCAACAATAACGGTAGTAAGAAAAACAAAAGGAATAATGAACAGCCGAAGGAGAATCAGCCTAGACCCAAAAGGCAGGAGATTTCAAGAGCTCCCATGCGGTTCAACAATCACACTGAATTAAACGTGCCCATAGATCATATGTATGCGGTCACAAACTAGAAGGAGCGATATTGTCAACCAGAACCGATGAAGCGGGACAGGACAAAGCGCGACCCCAACAAGTTCTGCTGGTATTACAATGATATTGGGCATGATACCAATAATTGCTTTGCCCTGAAGGATGAAATTGAAAGGCTGATTAAAGAGGGGCGACTGTGGCAGTACACCAGGTAGAACGACCAAAGGCGAGAAGAAGTCCAACAGCGACCTCCAGAAATTCAACGCGAAGTCTGAATTATCTTTGGAGAACCACATGTTGGCGGAGATTCGAAAAGGGCTCAAGACAGATATGCATGAGAAGCTCGACAATAGCCATTAACTAATGTCATGCATCTTGAGCAGCGACCACGCAAGCTTCAACGAGTACCGGACATGGACATTACCTTCACAGAACAGGACGCAAGGGAAGTCCATTATCTGCATAATGACGCGTTGGTCATAAAAATTAACTGTGAAAGCACACAGTTGTGGCGAGTATTGGTTGATAACGGGAGTGCTGTCGACATCCTGTACTTCGACGCCTTTAAGAAGATGGGGTTGAATGAGAGCGACTTGAAGCCTACCGTCACTCCACTCTATGGTTTCATTTGTGATAGCCTAATGCCTATGGGCATGATTGAATTAATGGTCAGCATTGGAAACTATTCTAGGGTTTGAACGATAATGACCCAGTTTTTGGTGGTAGATTGCCCCTCTGCTTTCAATCCGGTACTGGGAAGACCGACATTGAGGGAACTTCGAGCCGTCACTTCGATCTACCATCTCACTATGAAGTTCCCAACCCAACACAGGGTAGGCGAGGTGTGAAGAAACCAATATGATGTGAGGACTTGTTATAACAACTCACTGAAACTCGCAGCAAAGGATGCGACATTCTGCACAATGATGGTCCACCTACCAGAGGAAGTGTCAGTCGAAGTAGCGGGCAAAGCATCTGTCGAAGTAGCAGGCAAAGCGTCAGTCAAAGCTCCAGTCGGGTCGTCAGACAAAGCGTAAGTCGGGTAATCATATAAAGCCTCAGTCGAACCGTCAGTGAAAGCATCATTGAAATGATCAATGAAGACTTCGATCCTCGAGAGATATATGAAGAGGTCAAAACTGGACCCATTGAAGATCTAGAGGACTTATCATTCGACATGTCTTCCAAGATTTTAAAGATTGGAACAGAGGTTCAAGGACCTGTGCGAGCTTCATTGGTCGATTTTCTAAAATCTAACTTGGATGTCTTCACATGGCGACATTCAGACATGGTAGGGATTGATTCGAGGATCATATGCCACCGTCTTAATGTAAATCCGACAAAGAAGCCTGTACGGTAGAAAAGAAGAGCTATGAATCCAGAGCGCTACGTCGCGTTAAAAGAAGAGGTGGAGAAGCTGCTCAAAATTGGGTTCATAAGAGAATCTTTTTATCCAAACTGGCTTGCAAACCCGGTTTTGGTGAAGAAACCCTATGGGAAGTGGAGAATGTGTATCGATTTCACCGATCTCAACAAAGCATGCCCGAAGGACAGCTTCCCTCTTCCGAGGATTGATCAGCTTGTAGATGCGACATTGGGGCATGAACTTTTAAGTTTCATGGACGCTTATTCTGGATATAATCAAATCCCTATGTATGAGCTAGATGAGGAACATACCTCGTTCATCACTGATCGAGGGTTACACTGTTATAAAAAGATGCCCTTCGGACTTATCAACGTAAGAGCGACCTACCAGTGTCTTGTCAATATGATGTTTGCAAAACAAATGGGCAAGACAATGGAGGTATACGTTGACGACATGCTGGTGAAGTCAGAGAAGGCTAAAGATCACATCAAGCACCTTGATAAGATGTTCAAAATTCTCCAGAAATATTAAATGAAGCTGAATCCCTAGAAGTGTGCGTTCGGGGCAGGATCTAGAAAATTTCTGGGTTTTATGGTCAATCAGCAAGGAATCGAAGCAAATCCTTAGAAGATACAAGCGTTGATTGATATGCAATGTCCTCGTAAACCCAAGGATGTGCAAAGCCTAGCAGGAAGAGTAGCTACACTGAGTCGGTTTGTATCCTGATCAACCGATAAATGTCAACCTTTCTTTGAAGTATTAAAAGGATCAAAGAGGTTCGAGTGGACGGAAAATGCGAGCAAGTGTTCCAAGAGTTGAAAAAGCACTTGGGTTCTCCTCCACTCTTGTCAAAGCCAAATCTGGGAGAAGAATTATGCTTATATCTCGCTGTTTCTAAGTATGCGACGAGTGCTGCATTAATTCACGAGGAGGGAAATATTCAGTGACCTGTCTATTATGTAAGTAAAAGATTACTTGATGTTGAAACCAGATATCAAGAGATGGAAAAATTGGCGCTAGTGCTCGTCATTGCATCAAGAAAGCTTCGACCTTACTTCCATGCCCACTCCATCAGGATTTTCACGAATTTTCTGTTGAAACAGGTCTTATAGAAACCGGAGGCATCAGGACGGCTGCTTAAGTGGGCTGTTGAATTGAGTCAATTTGACATCAATTTTCAACCTCGCACTGCCATAAATGGTCAGGCCCTCACAGATTTTATTGTAGAATTTACATATGATGTTGATCTTCCCACGGGAGTACTTGAAAAACCCGCTTCAGATACATCAAAGTTGTGGAAACTTTATGTTGATGGGTCATTGAATGAAAATGGTGCAGGTGCGGGCCTAGTTTTAATCAGTCCTGAAGGGCACAACATTCATTGTGCACTTCACTTCAAATTCCAAGCATCAAATAAGGAGGCTGAGTATGAAGCACTGATAGCTGGGCTAAAGCTCGCATAGGAAATAAAGGTCGAGATAATTGAAGTGTATAGCGACTCCCAGCTGGTCGTTTGTCAGGTTAAGGGCGATTATCAAGCGAGAGGAGAGAGAATGATGGTCTATTTGCAGAAGGTGCAGCAATTGTTCTTAACATTCGCCGTTTGTAACATTCAACTTCTTCCTCGCATTGAAAATACCCGGGCGGATGCACTTGCTAAGCTCGCTTCGACGAAAGATGCAGAGTTATTAAAGGTAGTTCCTGTTGAATTTCTTATATCGCCAAGCATCAAGGTTGAACCCCAAGTAGTTATGCCAATTGACGAAAAACCATCGTGGATGGATCCCATAATGCGATATATACAAAATGGCGATCTTCCTGAGAACAAAGACGATGCAAGGCGACTCCGCATGAAAGCAGCCCACTATTTCATCCAGGATGAGAAGCTTTATCGAAGGAGTTTTAGCTCGCCATTATTATTGTGCATCAATGATGAAAAAGCATGCTATATTATGAGGGAAATTCACGAAGGAATATGTGAAAATCATTCTGGGGGGCAAGCACTTGCAAACAAGATTCTTCGACAAGGGTATTTTTAGCCAACTATGAAGAAGGATACATTAGAATTTGCTAGGAAGTGTGATAAATGTCAACGATTTGTGACTATTCCTAGAAAACCACATGTTCCTTTAACTTCAATGACTAGTCCATGGCCATTTGCTATTTGGGGAATTGATATTATCAGGATGCTTCCATTGGCACGAGGAGGTTTGAAGTATGCAGTGGTCACAGTTGATTATTTTACAAAATGGATAGAAGCTGAGGCCTTGAGCACCATTTCCGCAAAGAAGATGATAGATTTTGTCTATAAATCTATAATCTGTCGTTATTGTATACCGCATACTATAATTTCTGATAATGGAAAGCAATTCGACTGTGACAAGTTCCGTGACTTCTGCAACAACTTGGGCATCAAGAAGAGTTTCTCTGCTGTTGTTCATCTGCAAGCCAATGGGCAGGTCGAAGTGATAAACAAAATACTCAAATAGAATATAAAGACAAAGCTGGAAGAGCATAAAGGAGCTTGGCCAGAAGTACTTTCAGAAGTTTTATGGGCTTATCGCACCACACAACGATCCACTATTGGAGAGAGTCCATTCTCTTTGGCTTATGGATATGAAGCGATGATCCCAGTTGAAATTGGTGCGGGCTCTCTACGGCGATCTGTTTATGAACAAAATCAGAATGATGTATTATTGAGAATTGAACTCGATCTTTTAGAAGAACGACGTGAACAATCTTAACTTCGAATTGCATCATACCAACAACGCACTGCTCGACATTATAACTCCAAAGTCAGAAGTAGACATTTTGAAGTTGGAGATCTTGTCCTTCGAAGAGTTCTACCTAATAATAAAGAACATGGCACTGGTGTATTTGGGCCTTCCTGGAAAGGGCTTTATGTTATTGATAATGTCATTTGACCAGGGACATACAACCTAGCTCGCATCAATGGACAAAAGATCGAGGATGCTTGGAATGCAGAACAACTTCATCGTTATTATCAATAAATCTTCATGTTTATCTTCAACGGCCTACTGTATCTTCTTTATTTCATCATTCGATGTTATTCGTCAATAATATTTCTTCGGCTATTACTTCAACTTGTTTCTGTTCATCTTTTTATAGTTTTATGGCAGTTTTCGAACACCATAAAACTCAGGGGGCAATGAGATCAGAATGTTATCTCCTACTTGTTTCCTAAGGGACTATGCAAACGTCCATTTAGAGGAGACGGGGTTTGAGATCGTTGAAGTATCTGAAACTCCTTAAAATCTTAGGATTTTCTCTTTACTTCATGCCTCAGCATGTCGTATTACGCAATTTCCCTCCTCGAACAAAAAAGTAACTAAGCCAAACATTCATTGTTCGATATGATACATTGCTATATCATATTTTGACATGGAACTTTTGAAACACAGTTGAGTTTGCATCACTCGTATTGACTATTTTCTTAAGCGACCTAACCTATCCTAACGCTTAAAACTTGTTTTAAGTTAGTTGGATTCAAATCGCTAAAAGCGTATTGATCAGTCACTCAGTGATTGACTACTTAGTTAAAATTATTGTTGTGTTTTTAGTATTTTGTAGGGATATCTGATGAAAAGATAATATTTATTAAGAAAATTGTCACCCAAACAAAAGCAAAGGAAGGGGGGACCAAGCCCGCATTGTTCTAAAAATAATAAAAAACAAATACAAGTGTTATGCAGAAGGGCTTGCGCCGCCATCTCCAGCTTTGGCAGTATCCTCTCTCTAACTTCAGACGAGCTCGACCACGTCCTCACCAAGGATGGAGAAATCAAAGTCCGGTTGCTCACAGAAGATGTTAAAAATGATGGTCGACAAGGCAATGTCACTAGCTTTATCTTCGAGTTCTTTGACTTCAGTCGCCTTGAACTCTTCGATAGCTTTGTGAACTGTCTCAGTGGTTGCCTCCCTTATGCAATCCGGATGCTCAGAGATGGTTTTCTCAAGCTCTTTGACTTTTTCCTCAAGGTTCTCCTTTTCGAGGTTCTCCTTGGCTAGGTCTTCAAGCAGCTGTTGCTTTTCCAAGTCAAAGGCTGTTTTTTCCTCCTCCCGAGCTTTCTCCAAATTCTCGAATGCTTGGGTTATCTCTTCAACTCTTTCGGCCTTCTCCAATCATTCGAGGACTGGGTCGTGCATCAGGACAGCAGTAGCCGCGGTCTGAAAAATATAATCATTAGAACCAAGAAACAGTACAAAAAAAAAAAAGAGTACTTACATTGGCTAGCATCCTCATCGCAGAACCAAAAGTGACCTTGGCAGATCGTCGCTTCATTCGCTCCCAACCTTCCTCGGATGTGAAGCGAACAATGAAGGCTGCGCTCATACCAGCCTTCTCTGGTAATTGATTGAGGAGCGCAAATAGCTCCTCATCCTTATCTACCAGGATCGGTTCTGAAGAGGTGACAGTTTCTTTGGGTAGCTCAGAATGGCTCGATGTCTGAGGCTGTGGAGGAAGTGAGCTGGTCGGGATGTTCTCGAAGGCAACTTTTCATTTTTTAGAGTTATCGACCTTCTTTTTCCCTTTCAATGTCGGAGTGCTCTCGGGTGTCTTGGTTTTTGCCATGGACCTGAGAGTGGAGGGTGGTGCTCGTAGGCCGCTACCGATGACCATCTCTGTACAGATACGTCAGTGAGCAAGGTGATATAATACTGAATTAGAAAATGTATATATGATTACCTTCTTCTTGTTGAGGAGCTGGTGGTGATGCTGTTTCTGGAAAGGAAGGCTCCGAAGCTGGAGGGGTGGCAGGTGCTTTTCTTTTCCTAAATCTGGAAGACGAGGCACTTGTATCCGTCTTTTCCCTTGGCTTATTTTTCTTTGAGCTCAAAGGTCTGGACGATCGTATAGGGGGATCAGGGAATGCGGCTTCCTTTGGAAGCAGACTACAATTGACCAGGTTCCTGGTAGTTTCAAGTACCTTCCAATCAAATTCCTCGATTGGAAGGTCGTTGATTTTGTATACCCTTGCGAGCTACTCCCTAGAAAGTCCAGGCCATTCCTTGTTGTCTGCGATGACATGCGAGTGCGATCAGGATAAAAATAACAAAATTGAAAAAGGTNGAAGGGGTCTCTAAACCTAGCTTGTGGTAAAGTATGTACAAACCTACCATGTATCTATATGTATTAGGGGTCAATTGGAAAGGGACGACCCCGTAATAGTCAATAATTGATTTTATAAACGGATGAAGTGGGAGATGGACACCGCACTTAAGAACTGCTTCAGAAAAAGAAGTAATTTCGCGTGGTGGTGTGTGTGGTCGGTTGAATTCCATGGGCAGGCGAAGAGGGATGGCGATCTTATAGCTACACACGATTTTGCTGAGCTTGTTCGATGTGCAGCTCGTTCTTATGTTGGTACATGACCAATTCCCCTCTACGTATTGATATCCTGATGAGAAGGTAGGGGCATTCTTGATATGTCGAGGCCACTGGTCCCGAGGGAGGTCACCTATGCAAGGACTATTCTGCCTGACCCCTATTATCTCTACCTCGGGTTCTGGTTCGAGGTAGTCATCGAGGTTAATGGAGTTGACACTGGAGTCAGATTCTCCAAAAAATGCATTTCCTTCCCTAAAATCCTCACTATTAGACATCTAAAAAGAAATATGGATGGATTTACTCCTATCCGAGCATCAAGGATTTTCACTGTGTTACAAAATTTTGAGGGTTCACGCTAGGATTGCACTAACAGGCAAGTTCATCGAATTTTTTCTAATTGGTCTATGGATTCGAAAAAAGTTGCTCGAGCAGTTCATCAAAAAATAGATAAATAGGGTATCAGACCCTAAAAACTCTTTTCACGAGTTTTTTCTTGACCATTATCTAGTAAGAGTCTATTCTATGAACCAGAAAAAGGAGATCTGGAAAAATTCCTATTCTAGTTCGTTCGAATATGGGATGTATTTCTATTCCTAGAAATTGAAACAGTTTTTTCAAGAATAGACGAAGAACAATAGGAGAGAAGAAATAAACTAACCTTTCTTCAGAAGCGGAGGGATTGGAATACAGTCTGAATTCCGTCGGAGAATAAGAATTATGCGAGCTGAAGGACGAAACGGCGCTGTAGGGTTCTTTGAAAAACTTTGAGATTTTTTAGAAAGATAGAAAGTCTGAAATAAAGAAGCAGAAATGGATTGATTTCCGATATTTATACCTTAAGTATCGCTAAATCACAGCCGTAGATCAAGATCTTTGATTTTCAGATCTAAAGGCTGAAGTTTACGCGGGATTTGATTTTTTCCGAAATTAAATCAGCATCTTTCGAAATTTGAAAAGATTCAGTTTAAAAATGACGGTTGGCATCATCAATATCCTTGAGTCTCCTCGAGTTCTGCTATTTTCTTAGAGAAGGCGACACGTATTTTCGTCTATGAGAAAAAGGTGCGCGTGATCTTGAGAAAGATGAGGTTTGAGATCTGGCGACTCTTCGACTCTTCAAGGATCTCAAGTCTAGGTCGTGACATCGCATTTTTTTTAAGTTCGCACTCATCTACATTTAAAGGAAGCTCCAT
>JXTB01000056.1:229007-246441 GCA_002914805.1 Parasponia andersonii
AGTCAAATTCAAATCTGAAGCAGCCGAAACAAGGTATGAAGAGAACATTCAAAATCGGCCTCTAAGTGTCGAAAAAGGGTTTGTGGGGGACAATAGTAAGCCACTAAGGCAGTCACCATTCATTACAGATGTCATCACCCAACACAACTGGTAGCTATTCTGTGCTCATCCGGAGGACCCAATTATGCCTCTGGTTCACGAATTCTACGCCAACCTGACTAACCCAGACGATGACACCGTGTATGTTAGAGGAGTTCAGGTGCCCTTCAGCGCGGAAGCCATAAATACCATCTATGGTTTGGGGGATCCGGTAGATGAGCACTCTGAATTCGTCGAAGACATCACGGAACCTGAACTAGCAACAGTGCTGGAGACGGTTGCTATAGTAGGAGCTGAATGGAATGTCTCATCCTAGGGTGCCTACACATGCCTTCGGAGCTCACTGAACCCACCTACAAAATTGGTACCATTTTCTAAAATCTCGTTTACTACCCACCACACATGGCAAAATAGTTTCCAAGGAATGTGTGTTGCTGTTGTACTCCATGTTGACTGGTAAATCTATCAATGTGGGTCAGATGATTCATAGGGAAATTTATGCATGTGCTGCGAGGAAATCAGGGGCTCTATTTTTACCATCTCTAATTACAAGGATGTGTCGTAATGCACGTGCTCCTTACCTGGTAAATGAAGAAAAGCTGCATAACATGGGCGAAATAGATGCCATTGCTATGGCCCGAATTGCCCAAGAAGGACCAGCCGAGCCTTCCCATCGACCCTCATCAAGTAGACCTACGGCAGCATCCAGTAGCAGCACCACCAGTGAGACCCTGCAGTAGCTTAAATCCCTTGAGCAGCGCATAAGTCAATAGGAGGTTCAGCAGTACCAGATGATGACAATGCTGCAGCAAATTCATCAGCAGCAGCGACAATTCTGGGCATATGCAAAGGAACGGGACAATGCCTTAAAGAAATCCCTGTAGAAGAATTTCACCAAACCCATTCCAAGTTTCCCTGCATTTCCAGACGAAATACTCCAGGATTTGGACGATGAGCACATGGCAGAATCTGATGAAGATGGATCTAATAGAGCTGCAGCGTAATTATGACAGGGAGTTTTCACCTCTTTACCCTCTCTTTTTATTTTCTTATTTGTTCTTTTATTTTTTTGTTGCAGTGGGGACACTGTTTGTTTTTAGGTTTGGGGGTGTTTTAACTGATTTTATTTCTTTTATGTGTTTTATGCAGTTGTCTGTTAATATTTGTTTATGTTCTGTTGCTCTGGTGTGCTACAGTATTATGATCGTTTCATGAAACTCTTACTGCTTTAAAATTTTCAACTTATGAGATGAATTGCTGTAAATTAAATATTGGGGATATTTGTTTTAGCTTGCTGTTATATGTGAAATTTCCAATTTCTCCATGCACTAGAGCTATGGATTAGAGGCCTTTAGGAAAACTTAAGAAATCTTAAATAATTGTGAGGGCTTAAGGTCTAGAAATGAATTTTGTGAATCTTTCGAAGTAAAATGTAGGAGACTAAACATGGAGGACTTAGTGTAGGCATGATACATTGAAAGTAAAAATGAGCTTAAGTTTGGGGGAGTTAAGAAAAAAATGTTGTGAAAAATGAATACTCCACTATTTTGAATTACTTAGTAACCATGAGTAACATGAGCTCCATGTATACCTTTGCATCAAACAGTAGTCTGAAATATGAGTATGCCTCAGCAACTCTAAAAGTGACTTTGCTAAGTAACCGGGTGCCTTCATCAACAATGTTGGCATTCGCGTAAAAAGGGATTGTGACATTTGAGTGTAAAAAAATAAAGAAAAGAAATAAGTAATAATAAAATCATCCCCCAAATTAAGCTCAGTAGTGCAAGTTTGTTAAAGCCTTATAAGTCTTAAGTGTTCTGTTGACTTGCATTAGTGGAGAAGGATTTACAAGATCAGCTTTTGATACCAGAAAGTTAGGCCCAATGAACATATTTTAAGATGACTTGAGTAATCCAGAGAATTCTAACCATAGTTTCCACACACACACACTCAAAGGAAAATCACATGTGAAAGTAAGTTTGTAATGAATTGAACTAGTGTTTAAGGAAGGGTGATTCTGATCAGAGGATGAAGATTGAAAAGTGGAACAAAGAACTAAGGAATGATTTTCTTTCTGTCAGTAAACTAGAGCTCTTTTGTGTCTATGTCATTTTTGTTACTCAGAGACGAGTAACAATTCAAGTTTGGGGGTGTGATAACTATATAAAAATAGAGTTATTTGGTATGTTTTTGAGTCTTGGAATAGCTGTTTTAAAGGATCAAATTGTCTAATTTAAGTGTTTTTCTTTATTTTATTTTTGTCTGTAGTCTTTCTGATGATTACAATTCAATATAGTCAATATCTATTTTATCTTCTTTTTATTTCTAGTAGGAATGCTGAAATTAGGACTTGAATTCTAATGAATTAAAATGGCCACATCTTTGAAGGAATGCTAAACTTAAGTAAAAGCTGGAAGTAACTTTGCTGCAGCAACGCGACGGAGCAATACTGAGCAGCAAAATTCTTTTTCCAGCTGGCATCTTTTACGCACAGTTGGTGCTGACAGCTAATATTAAATACCAGCTAAGGTAAATAAAGCAAAAGTGATCCTCACTCCATATTTGGCTAACACGTGTGTTAGGGTACCTTATCTACTCTGATATAAAAGGAAAATGTACTGTAGGAAGAAGGGAGAGGACGGCTGAACAGAGAGAAAGACAGAAAAGAAAAGAAAAGAGAGGAAGGTAGTACAGAGAAGAGAGGACGAAGGAGAGGAAGTACTAGTAGCAGGGAGCTCGATTTTCCACGCACTGTAACGTGTGTTCCGTACCTTGGCTATTTATTTCACGGTGCAAAACACTAGTCAAGGAAGCAGTAATAAGTTACAACTTGTTAGCCTGATCATATTCTACCCGCCATAATTAATAGTGTTACGCACCATTAAGCTAAGCCGGTACTCATCTTCCCATTGAGGTTTTGGATCCTCACTGTCACCAGACTCACCACCGCCATCTATATGCACGTACGTAAAACCCTGCTAGCATGCATGTGCTTCTATACGTGATTCAACAGTACGCTGTTTATCAACCACATTCTAGGTTTCTACGCATTATACAGCAAGAGTAATGTTACTACAACAAATTTGTATTTTAATTACAAATTTTTAGCTATAAGCATTCAATTGTAACTAAATATCATTTTTGTGCCACAAAACTAAATTTGTAATTAATTATCTATTATTAACTAGAAAGTATACTTGGTAGCAAAAATTTGGCATTACTGATTGCCATTAAATATCCCACCAATTATTGAAATACATTCAATTTCAAATTTTACATTTTGTAACAAATAAATAATTAGTGACAAAAAAATTTGGCAAAATAATCAGTTTTAGCCGCTACTAATTTTAGTACAAATTAACTCATATGCAGTGTCGTTATAGAGAGACATTATTTCAAACATATTGAACACCAACAAGGCTTTGCCAGCTCATTTGCTAAGCTTTTGCTTGGAGAAGATAGGTATGGAGAATAAAAAGGATCGATCTGCATTGCCCACGCCAAATGTCATATCTGTTTGGTTAATTAAATATTCTTCATACGCAGCTAACTATACACAAAAACACTTTTTAAAAAAAAAAAAAAAAAAATGATTGAGCCACTAGAATCTTGTGAAGACCACGTTAATTAGCTCGCGACTGTGGCACACACTAGTTCCTGAACTCTTCCTTAACAAAAAGAGAGGAAAAAGAAAAAACAAAATGTTAAACATTTAATGTAGTTGTGATCATGATGCCTAGTAGGTGCCATTTGCTTTAAAAATGTAATGTTATAGAGCAATTTAAAGTGTGCCTAACTCACGTACTAATAGAGCTGCTAATAAAGGCGTGGACTTACCATAAAATTTATGTATTAAGTTTCTTTTTTTTTTCTTTTGTCCTAATAATTAACGCTAATTAATTAGGTGCGATGTCATCCAACATATCGAATAAAACAATTGTTAAAAACGTGTGCTACAGAGCTACTTCTACCTAACATGGCTGAAGATTTTACTGACTAGGAAAAAGATTGAGAATTGTCACTCAAATATTTAACTTCTATTAATTTATGCGCCTCGACGCCTCTATAAAGGCCAGCTTGTAAGATGTGTAACACACCATCAGTTGCATTTGCATATACACTATAAACACGTATAACAGCCTATCATATCATATCCTATATCCATAATCAATGGCGACAGGACTAGTGCTCACGCCCACCAAAAAATCCAACGATGTCGTTCCACCATTATGGGAAGAACTCCTGGGCAGCAAGAATTGGGAAGGCCTTCTGGAGCCCTCGCTGGAGCTCAGCCTCCGCGAGTTCATCCTCCGCTGCGGCAACTTCGCTGAAGCCGCCTACGACTGCTTCAACTCCAACACCATCTCCCCGCATTGCGGCAACAGTCGCTACGGCAAGAACACCTTCTTCAACGACGTGGTCCTCCGAAACGCATCCAGCTACCAAGTCGTCTCCTTCCTCTACGCCACCTCCGGCATTGCCGACACCCGCAAGAACTTCTTCAAGCACCCGGACGCCGCCTTGGGCGAGTTCGCCTGGGACCGCGAGTCCAACTGGATGGGCTACGTGGCCGCCACCAACGACAAAGTCAGCAAAGCCAACGGCCGCCGCGAGATATACGTGGCGTGGCGCGGAACTGTCGTGGGCTCCGAATGGATCAGCAACATCTTTGGGGCCGAGCGCACCTCTGCCAAGCCGCTGCTGGCTCCGAGATTGTTGGAAGGACAACAATATTTCTCTTTGTGGGGAAAAGACGAGCCGTTAGTCCACGAGGGCTGGCTCTCCATTTACACCTCGGACAACGTCGGGTCCGAGTACGTCAAAACAAGCGCGAGAGTCCAACTCCACACCGTGATCCAAGAGCTCGTCAACAAGTACAAAGAAGAGAAGCTCAGCGTGGTGGTAACCGGGCACAGCCTCGGGGGTGCTCTGGCCACTCTCAGCGCGTTCGACCTCGTCGAAAACTACGTCGTGGGGAGCGACGTGCTCGTCGCGGCCTTCGTTTTCGGGTGTCCGCAAGTAGGGAACACCGCGTTCAAGGAGAGGGTGACCGAGCATTCGAACCTCAAGATTTTGCACGTGAAGAACGTGAGGGATATGGTGCCTCGCCTTCCCGATTGGAATCTCTGGTTTTACGTTCCTGTGGAGACGAATGAGCTGGAGATTGATACCAACAAGTCTCCTTACTTGGAAACCAAACATACGGTTGATTATGCGCTTAATTGGCACAACTTGGAGGTGAACTTGCACGTGGTGGCCTCGTGGAACGGGGCGGACAAGGCGTTCGAGCCCAAGGTGAAGAGGAGCTTGGCTTTGGTGAACAAGTCGACGAGTTATCTAAAAGACGAGCTCAATGTGCCGGAGTCATGGTGGGTGGAGAGGAACAATGGGATGGTGTTCGATGAGGATAGTGGAGACTGGGTTTTGGATCCTCCACCACCGGCGGATCAGATGATCAGTATGGCGATAAAATAATGATCAACTAGTTCATCATGTTCATGATGATCGCAATGGATCAGGGACTTTGGGGTGATATATTCGATATTAATGATCATCGATTATCTTCTATGCCAATATCAAGTGGTAATAATGTCATTGTGTATTAGCTTTGAGCGATCATGCATGTAGTATGGCCTTACAATAAATAAGGAATAACAAATATGACACTGCAGGCCAATTAAATAAGAGTGTGTATCTATATGTGTGTATATATCTTTGTTATATCTATCTCTTGAGTGTAATGTTAAGACTTAATTAAGAGTGACTGATTGCACTCTTTATAGTCTGCCCTTGTGTAATATGTTTCCTTTTTTATTTAATAAAGATGATCATCACCGTCCCTATGTAAACTATTTCTTTTCTTTTCTTTTTTGCTGTGAATATTATTTCTTTTATAATTTTGAATGATTTCTTTTCTAAAGATTTATTTATTATGTGACAGAAGAAAGGAAAGGCTATAGGCATCAAAATCCTAGAAGCAAAGATTTGTAAAATATTTTTAAAAGGAATAAGTTATGACTTAGGAATATGATACACCAGTAAGATGCATACTTGCCATGTAATTCTAAACTCAAGATCACGCACAAGGATAATTTTAAGGAAATAAAAGTTACGTTTACATAGCACGGGAAAGAGAACTTTATAGACGCATCAATTTTGTTGTTACAAAATGTTGTGCGGTCTAAAATCTTATGTCAGGTCGTATGTGTAAGATTATGTGTGACCTCCTTCGCATAGGTTATGTGCGACCTCCACCACATAGGTTATGTGCGACCTCCACTGCAGGAGTTACGTGCAACCTCCTCCGAATAGGTTATGTGCAATCCGAAAGAAAAAGAAACTAGTCTTTGCTTCGTCAAACGGGTAACCTACAAGGAAAGGGAAACAAAAGTCTCTCTCTTTCAAGTTCGACCAGTTACCCGATTTAAGTGATTACCCAATTATGTTGTTACTCAAATTGTATTACCCGATTGTATAGTTACCCATTTTCACAATTAGACACATTGAGTTACCCTCATCTATATAAAGGGAGTTCAAGATTTTGGGAAAAGGGGACTGGGAAAGGATTTTTCCTAATCTAGATAAGCTAAAGAATTCTTAAGAGTATTTTCTTCTTTTCAGACAACACATTGTAATTTTGAGTTCTTGTAATTCTCCAGAAAATAGTGAAAAACAGTGGACGTAAGCTCATCTTTTTCGGGACTGAACCACTATAAAATCTTTGCCTCTTTATTTTCTTTGATTAATAACTCAATTTACACAAGCCACATCTCGTAATTTTTTCTAAATTTATTGTTGACAAAACCTCCATCAACAATTGGCGCTAGAAAGATGGCTATTCCGGTGAAACAGTTTGTCAAAATTCACTTTTTTAATAATGGCAAACACCAGAAATACTACTAGAGTCAGCGGAACTAGCCAAAACCAACCCCAAAGCACTGCTGCTATACAAGCAGACCCTGCTCAGGATCAGCCTACTATGACTGCAACAGAAAACCTTTCCCAGAGACAGGAACGCATGAAGGAGACACTGGTGAACCTTCAGCAAGTCACTAACCAGATCAATGACACCCTGGGACGACTTGCTGAAGGGTAGATAGTGACCCCACCACAGCACGAACGTCCCAAAGAACGTCCTGCTCAACTACCTGAGAAGGGAATACAGATCCTAGAGACAAGGAGACGCGACTAGCCAAGAACCCAGCAAGAGCGTCATGAAGATCACATCTCTAAAGGAAAAGGCAAAGTCGCAAACTTGCCTCCAGAATCTAGTACGGAGAGTTCAAATACTAACCGTGATCGTGGACAACCTTCTCGTAAATCCACTGATAGTCAAGATCACTTGAGCAGCGAACGAAGACGACCATCGAGAAGAATCTTCGAAAGAATCAGCAGAGAGTCGAGACAAAATCCTGCAGACCTAAGACAGTATTTTGAGCGACGACGTAGCCATGATCGATCCTTATCGCATTATAACTACCAAAGCCGATCTCGTCGCACTATTTCGCTGGATTTCTCTCACAGATCGCAAAAGACTCTACCTGACCAGCCTGCCATGCATCAGGATAACGATCAAAGGTCGCCCTTGCCGCCAGCAAGAGATAATGCTTTCCCTCTAAACGTCGATGTTCACAATTTAAGGATCGCATTAGACGCACTTGCTAGTTGGGACGATGAGCTCGCTGAAGGATATCGTCAATCACCATTCAGTGAGGAAGTTTGAGCTGCAGCCCTACCTACTAGATTCAGACTTCCCACCATTAACACTTTTGATAGGAAAACTGATCCACAGAACCATATGGATCATATCAGTGATTTGATAGAACTCCATCGTGTCAATGATCATGCACGTTGTAGATGTTTTGCTGTAACTCTCTCAGGAGCTGCAAAAAAGTGGTTCTGAGGAATCAAATCCAGCTCAATCTTGTCCTGGCAATAACTTTAGATGGCATTCTTAAGATAGTTTCAAACTGCAAAGAATTTTACTGTTCCACTTATTATCTTGTCTGCAATCCGATAAGGTCCAGAGGAGACTCTATGATCTTATCTCAATCGGTTTACTTCAGAGTTAGCAAAGATTAACAACTTGCCTGAGGGAGGAGTTCTAACTCTCATGATGGCCGGGATGCGACCAGAAACTAAACTCTGGGAGGAATTACTTAAGCGAGAATATAGAACTCTTGAAGACTTCTACCGAAGGGTTGGTCGGCATCTGAGGTTAGAATCTTCGCACGAGAATCTTCAAAAGACGAAGAAAGAAGGAAGGAAAGATACGACTCAAGACGCGGTCATTACCAACAATAACGGTAATAAGAAAAACAAGAGAAATAATGAACAGCAGACGGAAAATCAGCCTAGACCCAAAAGGGAGGAGATTTCAAGAGCTCCTATACCTATAGGTGTTAGGAGTCAGTTGAAAAGGAACGACCCCATAATAGTCAATAATCGATTTTATATACGGATGAAGTGGGAGATGGACACCACACTTGAGAACTGCCTCAGAAAAAGAAGCAAGTCCACACTTGAAACAGCGCTGTAGGGTTCTCTGGAAAACTTCGGGATTTTTAGAAAGATGGAAAGTTTGTAATAAAGAAGCAGAAACGGATTGATTTCTGATATTTAAACCTCGAGCACCGCTAAATCACAGCCGTAGATTAAGGTATTTGATTTTTAGAATTTAAAGGCCGAAGTTCATGCGGGAATTGATTTTTTCCGAAGATAAATCAGAATCTTTCGAAATTTGAAAAGATTTGGTTTAAAAATTATGGTTGACATCATCGATATCCTTGAGTCTCCTCGAGTTCTGCTATCTTTCTTAGAAAAGGTGACACGTTTTCATCTGTCAGAATAAGGTACGCGTGAACTTGAGAAAAGTGAGATTTGAGATCTGGCGACTTTTCGACTCTTCAAGGATCTTAAGTCTAGGTCGTGACATTGTGTTTTTTAAAGTTCGCACTCACCTACATTTAAAGGAAGCTCTATTTTGTCCTAAAGGACTAATGGAGCTAGGGGGGCAATTGTTGTGCAGTCTAAAATCCTATGTCAGGTTGCATGTGTAAGATTATGTGCGACCTCCTCCGCATAGGTTATGTGCGACCTCCACCGTAGAAGTTACGTGTGACCTTTTCCGAATAGGTTATGTGCGACCTCCACTGCAGGAGTTACGTGCGACCTTCTCCGAATAGGTTATGTGCAACCCAAAAGAAAAGGAAACTAGTCTCTGCTTCGTCAAACGGGTAACCTATAAGGAAAGGGAAAAAAAAGTCTCTCTTTCAAGTTCAACCAGTTACCCAATTTAAGTGATTACCCAATTATGTTGTTACTCAAATTATACTCCCGATTGTATAGTTATCCATTTTCACAATTAGAAACATTGAGTTACCCTCATCTATATAAAGAGAGCTCAAGGTTTCGGGAAAAGGGGACTGGGAGAGGATTTTTCCGAATCTAGAGAAGCTAAAGAATTCTTAAGAGTATTTTCTTCTTTTCAGACAACATATTATAATTTTGAGTTCTTGTAATTCTCCAGAAAATAGTGAAAAACAGTGGACGTAAGCTCATCTTTTTCGAGGCTGATCTACTATAAAATCTTTGCCTCTTTATTTTCTTTGATTAATAACTCAATTTACACAAGTCACATCTCGTAATTTTTTCTAAATTTATTGTTGACAAAACCTCCATCAATACAAAATGTTTTATATATATTATATGTGAAAACAAGAGAATTACAAACCAGACTACTTTGACTGTAGACTACTCAAAGCAATAGAAGCAGAGAAGTACAAGTTTATATAGCTGTACATTTACTAGTTGGATGATCTATGTGTGTACAAATATACACATTAGTTTTCTGTCATACACAGGGATAAAATTAGGAAATTATAATAAACATATTCAATAAAACTAAAAAAAAAAAAAAATTGGGTGACTCTATTGTCACCATTTCTTTTTCTCTTCCCACCCCTCATTTTATAGATCACTAAATAATTGAAATAACCTTATATGAAATGACATAGTGGACATAAATTATACCAGAGATCTAGAATTTTCTTTCTAAACAATTTTTTTTTTCTCTATACACCCCCTACAAATCGTTAGAATAAAATTCTTAAGCAATCAATTTATGTTTAGGTAAATAAGACTTTTATAGTCATAAGAAAAAATATTATAAATTTTCAATTCTAACTATCTCTCCCAAAAACTCGAACAAGTAATTCATGCTCTCTTATTAGTTCTCAAGAACACTAAATAATATTCAAAAGCTGTAAAAATTGAATTTTTTAAGGCTATATAAGTAAATTTGAACCAACGACATTTTGGTAAATACTAATTTTTGAATATTTCATTCAAAATATTTTGGCTACAATTTCCAAAAGTTGTATTAAATCCCTCTATTCTCTCATCTTCTCACACAAAAGTCTCCGAGAGAACCAAAGAGCACTGGAGCTATTCGCACATCCCGCTGCCAGACCGTTGCCCGTCACTGGCCATGCATCACCTCCCAAGCTCTAGCACACTCCGATGAAGCCACACTAGTGAGTCTCACCAGAAATCGTTGACTGATGCTGGAGATCGGTCACCTTGAAATTTCTGGGCACTGTGAGATTTTCGGCCACACTGTTGCTTCATCCGATCCTCTTTCACGACATCGCCAACACGGTCTAATTTGTCTCGTTGTGGCTGATAATTCCTAATCAGTCTCGACCCTTATCTCACCACAGGTAAGAATCTCACTATTGGTAAGAATCTCACCATTTTGACCGTTTAAAAAATATGTTTAGAAAGTGACAATTTATTCACTATTTTGTTAGGTAATTATTCTACCTAAAATAATTATATGAGGTGAAAGAGGGGTTAAAATCATGAATAATTACAGTTGTTAGGCATTAAAATGTTACCTGGAAGTGCATTAATTTTTGAATTGAAAAGTGGACATTTTTCAAATAAGTTCCAAAAATGGACACTTTTGTAACTTTTTGATTTTGAGCACACTTAAAGCTCGAGACCTCGAAACTGAATTTTAACTTCGAACTTAGAATCGGTGAAGCCGAGAGATGAATT
The DNA here is from genome assembly GCA_002914805.1 of Parasponia andersonii. Lineage (NCBI taxonomy): Eukaryota > Viridiplantae > Streptophyta > Magnoliopsida > Rosales > Cannabaceae > Trema > Trema andersonii. The sequence goes on from JXTB01000056.1 coordinate 240,168, forward strand.
TTGATTTAAAATATGACTATGTTTTGAAGTGGCACGAAAATCGAGACGCATGGCTCTTGAATAGTACCATTTTGTGTGCCACAGATTGGGTCTCACTCTAGGACTTATATTTGATAAATTATACATTTAATCTAACACTTTTAGACATTTTGAATTCAGTAGTGTCCTCCATTTCTCAATTTGAAGCTCCGTTAGAAAAGTTATTTTTTCAAGTAAGCTTATCGAGATCCCGAAACTACTGTCCAAGCATCCAGGTGACCAACGGAAGATTTTTCGAGCATCATTAGCTTGATATAACTATCATCTCAAGGTAGGAGATTCAATTACCATATTTTTTATAATTTAAATAAAATGTGATTATTATATTATAAACTACTTTGGATAGTTTTATGAATAGTTTTGTGCATGACTAATATTTTGGATTGTATAAATATATTTGTATTATATTATTAATATCTTAAAGGGCACAAAATAACTTTTGATTAAAAATTAGAGTACGTCTAAAATGTTACTATATGGCTGTTTGTACTACCTTTTGTACTGCATAGTGATGATACTTGATTTTATTTTATTAATTTTACTATCAATCTATGTCTAATTATTATCACAAACTGTGAGAATTTTATTTTTAAAACTATTTTAAAAATTTTTCAAAAACTACTATTGAATTCTATTTGTGAAATTCTTTTTCTGCTACTAACTCGGGTTTCGGGTTGTAATAAAACTCTAGCTTTTTTTTCTTGTTCATAATCACACTATAAATACTCAAGAACCTTAAAAAATAATTCAAGGAAATACTATCTCTCTATAATTTTTGAAAATCTAAAAATTTAAGAACTCTATATTTCTTGGAGAAATATATAATGATTAGTATTCCGAATCTCAAAAGCTAGTTCTCCCAATCTTGAATCGAGAAAACAAAATATAGTTGAAGAAGATCAAGACAAAGGATTGAGACAATATTAATACTAATGGGTAGAAACAGAAATTTTACTTGATTTCATGGCTAATTTTTGAATAAGAAAGATTAAAAGGAGGTGCGTAAGAAAATGCCTGACTTATTTAATATTAAAAAAAATAAAAATAATTAACTTGACTTATATCATTCTATTTATTGGTATTTAATATATGTCTTTTTCAACACTACTTTTTTTTTTTTGAAAGATTTAACACTACTTATTAACTGCAATCTTTTTAGTCGTGATCATATATATCAGTCATGTCATTATATTTATATGTTTAATATTACAAATATATACTATAGAAATAGGAAATTTTACTTATTTATTTACGTTTATTAATCAAAGGGTTCTACTCAAAAAAAAAAAAAAAAAAGGAAAACACATGACTCATACATCTCTATAAAAACCGCCCCTTTCTCTCAAGTGATCTCAACGATCACTCACAATACTAGCCTTCCTATCTCTTTCTAAAAGAAACCCCTCTCTCTGTTCCTTCCCTCCTTCCTTTCTTCCTTTCTTTCGTTCCTCCTCCAGCAGAAAAAAAAAAAAAAACACCCTAGTACCTACTAGCCTATGAGAATCCAACGGCAGGGATGACCAGATCGAAGTGTGCAGCAAAGACCCAGGGTGCCACGGTGCTGTCGCATTTGAGAATGGACTTGTTCGTGGTCACATACGAGAACCTCGTGGAGGAGAACAACCATACCAAGCTCCTGGTCGACACCGTCAGGCACAACGAGGTCCGACCCGTGCCGCCGCCGCCTCAGATTAATGCGGCCTATGGCTCTGGGTTCAGTTATCTTGACCGGGTCGATGCCCTCGACGACGACGGTTGGTGAGTCTGAAAGATTACTGGGAGAAGAGGCTCCGATGATCACTACTTTGTCTACTTCGAAACCACTGGTGATAAGATCGTTTACCCTCCTTGTCGCTTGAGGACTCATCTTCATTGGGTTAAGGGCAAATAGGTCTCGCCCAATAACAGTAAGTTAGTTTAGTTACTCTTGCTTGGGCTTAATTTGTTCTCTTATTACATTATCATGGGCAACTAGTTTCTTGGTTTCTCTTGAAGTCTTTCCCTTTTTTTTTTCGGTTTTTCAACACCAAATTATTGGTGGCTTATTATATTAATCTTAAATTTTGCTTAACTATGTTGACCGTTTTACTGCATTGATTGATTCCGTAATGTCAAGCTTGAGCCCTGAATAGGTGATTTCATTAATCTTTTTGCTTATTTTCAGTTCCTTGTAATTTGATCCTGGATTTGGAATATCTTTTTTGGGTTTTTCATTTTCAGTTAGAGAGTAGCAGTATATTTAATAGGCTTTGGAGTGGTAACAGAATTTTTTTTTTTTTTTTTTTTTTGAGCAAAGAGTGGTATCAGAATTCTAATGTACCAAGTTTGACAGGGTAAAAGGACGATGCATAATGGTGGAGAATCTTAGAGATGAGAAACGTCGGAAAATCATGAATTCAAACAACAATACCATCCTGCACCATAGTCTTATATATGATGCATAATTTCTGTGACTCTGAAATTGTAACATCATAAAGATTTTGATTAGTACTACATATACCCTAATGTATCATTTTATTTTTATTTTTAATTTGTGTCATCTTCTAGTTCTTTTCCATTCTGATATTTTTAATTAGTTATTTCCAAAATAACTAAATTCAACTCAAACTGTAAACTATACGTTTAAATACTTGTTCCTCTCTGTTTTTGGTCTTAAATGTGATCAAAGAACTAAAATTCGTATTGTCACTTTGAAATTACTAAAAAAAAAAAAAAAACTCACTAAATAAATTCCACTTCAAAAAAAATAAAACAAAAAAATGGCTTACGTGGTTTGAACGCTGGTCAAACATTTTATTTGGGAGGTTAAGCGAACAATGATGGAGAGTTTAAGAATATATTAACAACTTTTTCCCGCAAGCAATATGATATATATCATGTGTTTCTTAGGAAAATAAATAACATGTATCATGGTATGAGTAGGACTAGGAGTCTTTTTATAAAGTAACAGCTCCCCTGTATATTTAAGTCGAAGCTATATTATAGGTCCGTACGCTAACCATTCGAACGCAATACTACTTGGTATCAACATTCAGTACTTTCATAACTCTGAGATCTACAACTAATCATTCCAGTCCAGTAGTCTCCGCCACCGCCGCCTCCTCGGGCTCCCATACCCCGTCCTTATAGCATTCTCGACCATCGTACTCGTTTTAGCCTAAAATGTCCGGAGAAGAAAAAGAAGGAGAGATGACTATGCCTGGTGAGCAAGCAGTTAGGGTTGCTGTGACAAAGATCCGCTTCGCCGAAATCATTCGCAAATCCAAGAAGCAACTCAATGACAATGTAAAAGCCCTTACTACTTCTAGTACTGGTACGGCTCACGAAGTTGATGGTCTCAATAAAAGTAGATGAGAAGCTTGATCAGAAGTCGATCATCAAGAAACCTCAAAGATAAAGAAATCATCCTGATGATGTTCACGGGCAGTTGATGATGGCCAAGAAGGGGCATCGTGCTCGAGATCAATTCGATGTTTATGTTGATCTTGGTCGTAATGACGAGTTGATGACGAAGAAGAAACGTCATCGCCGAGAAGTCGAAACACGAAGAAAAGCTTATTATGATCATGAATTGATGATGAAGAAGAAGAAATCTAACGAAGATTGTCACAACCAAACCCAGGGTAGTGGTAGAAGGGGAATTTCACAAAAATTGAAAAGATTTTTTATGTTTTTATTATGAATTCCAACTAGTAGACCTATCCGTTCATAATCACCAATAAACACATACTGAAAAATTATAAGGAAAAACTAAATTATCAAATAGTTTACTGAGCTTACTGAGCGTCATCATTCACACCTCAACATCAAGCTAGAATGACATATATAGTTACAGGCATTTTCAACGTAACACACTTAACATGAATGCTAGCAATATCCAAATATTTAACAAGGCTTAAATATGAGTCTTATATTCACACTCCTAGAATTACCAAGTCTCAAACTACGAATAAAANTTTCTATGGTTTTACCAAATTCCAAGTATAAAAACTTGTATAAAATCATATTTAAAAATATCTAGAGCAGTCTACAATATTTCACAAATTCATAGTTCATTAAAATAACTATTCAAATAATTCAATTTAATAAAATCACGAAATTTCATTTTTCAAAATAAATTCCAATTTTAATGAAAATAATAGAAAACAAGGAAATTAAATCCCCTACCTCAAAATAGTAATTATACTGAGCTAACGACACTAGAAATAACCTCAATTGATCACCGGTTTGTTCAAACAGTTGTTTTCGAATCTCGTCACGTTCACTTGAAAAATTGACTTTTCAAATGGAGTCTCAGATTGAGAAATAGAGGTCACCACTGAATTCATAACACCTAAAAATATTAGTTTCGATATAAAGTTCGTCAAAAACGGGTCCCGGTACCGAACCGACCCGTGGCACGCAAAACTATGTAATTCACGAGCTATTTTCTCGATTTTCGTACCATTTCAAAAAATAGTGGTATTTTATATCAAACTTCATGTCCCAACCTCACTGAGTCCAAATTCAAAGTCAGAACTCAGTTTCGAGGTCTCGAACACTAAATGGGCTCAAAAATACAAAATTTATAAAAATACTACATTGTGAAAATAATTAGAAAAATACCACATTTTCATTCCAATAATTAACGATCTTTCGGTTATCATTTTAACACTTAAAAATCATGGAGTTTCATGTTTCAAACTCCTCTATCACGTGGTAAAATTTTCTCGAGAAAAATAACTCAATTCTGAAATAATTATGAAAATACCATAAAAATTAATTATTAAAATAGTGCTACAGTAGTCAACTTCTCACCGGAGCCGAGTTGGAGGCCGAGAGTGATCAGAAATGAAAGCTAGAGTCGAGACGAATCCAACGGAGGTAGTGGTGCAGTGATCGGACGTCGGACGGCGGAACGGCGGGCGAAAAACCGATCGGCAGGCTGTGGCTTCGGGTTGTGATTTTTTCGGCGAGAGGCGGCAGTTCACGGCGGCAGTACCCGACATTGGTTCGTCGGTGTCTTCTGGTCACGGCGGGTAAGCGCGTCTAGCACGGCGGCGGCGGCTGATGGTGGTCGCACGTGAACAGTGACAAAGAATGGTTTCAGGAGACTTCCGTGGAGAAGAAGAGAGAGTTAGGGGGTTTTTATCCAATTTTCAAAAACTATAGAAGTGGGACACGTGGCGCAATCTGATTCGATCGAAAATAAAAGTTTCTGAAATTCCACTTTGACTGCAATTTTAAAAAGATTCTTTCACTTTAGTCCCTCCTTAATTACACTTTTGTCCCCGATTTGAAAATTCTTTTTCACTTTTGTCCCAAATATATCAAGACTTTATCTTGTCTAGATTCAACATCAAATTTATTTCCGACTTTTATTTAATTAATCCAAAAACACGAATTTCTAAATTATCTTTGAAGTAAAATTACTTAATTACCCTTACAAAATTTAGGATTTTACAAAGATCATCATGAATTGATGATAAAGAAGAAAGCTGATGAAGATTATGAGTTGATGATGAAGAAGAAGAGGAAAGCAGAGGTCGAAAGAGAGAGAAGCTGCTTGGATTGCCATTAACAACTTCAAACCTACCGATATGTTTGATCATAAAACCATTGGGCTATGGTGGAGTTTCAAAAGTTGTTGGGCTCTTCAACCGCGGGTGTATATATAGGTATTCATTCGTTGATCAATATTGATACTAGTCCTAGTTTTGAAATATGTCTTCACTCATAACCATGTAAATATTCCATGTCTATATTTTTGTGGTTCTGTTTTTACGTAAAGAATGGGTCTAGGGTTTTAACTTGAACAAAGTGTTAGTAACAGTATACTAGTAAGGTATCAATTTTTAGAATAAAATATTGAAAATATCTGAATATTTTTATATGTTGCAACAGTGCCCAGAAATTTCTTTAAAAACCCCAGAATTCTCTCGCCTCGTTTTAACGTCGGACGAAACCACAGCAGGTTCGCAAAAATTCTGCCTCCGATGCCCATCACCAGAGCACCGTCTGACCTCCGTTTTTGACACCTCTAGCAAGTGGAGTCTCATCTTGTCTTCGCCGACTAGTTCCAAGTGGTTGCTCGTCAAAATTCCTCTCCGGTAAGTTTTTATCATTTTTACCGTTTTTACCAACTATGTAAAAAGTGACATTTACATAATTATTTTCGTTACATGATTTATTTACCCGAGGTAAATACATGAGATTAAAGAGGGTTAAAAATCATGAATAATTACGATTGGTAAAA
>JXTB01000056.1:247344-291575 GCA_002914805.1 Parasponia andersonii
TTTTGGGCTTAATTAATGCTAGAAACCTCAAAACTGAATTCTGGCTTTGAATTTGGACTCATTGAGGTTGAGACATGAATTTTGATATAAAATATCACTATGTTTCGTTGAGAAACAAAAATTAGAATTTTGTGGCATAAAATTACACCGTTCTGCGTGCCACAGTACAGCCCCGAATAAGGACCCGTTTTTGACAAAATATATGTCTAACTTAGCATTTTCAAGTGCTCTGAATTCAGGGGTGACCTTCGTTTCTGTGTTTGAAGCTCCGGTTGAAAAGTCATTTTTTCAAGTAGACTTACCTAGAACCAGAAACTACCAATTAAACATCTGAGTAACCAGCGGAAGATTGTTCGAGTGTCATTAGCCTAATGTTACTACCATATCAAGGTAGAGATTCGATTACCTGAGTTTTATATCTATTTTGGATTTAAATTGCATTAAAATTTATTTACAAAATACCATGATTTTATAATGGTTAAAGAAATTGTTGTTAATTATTGGGTGATACTAGGATCGGACTATGTGGATTATTATATACATTTTTACACATTAGCTTTCAAGGTAAAATAGCGGCGTGCTGCCAATGTTACAATAAATTTCGGAATAATGCAAAGTTAGATTTTAAAGCATGATATGACCATTGGATGCATGGTTGTTATATACTAATACACGTTGTACATACCATAGGATCACACAATTGAGTTCTATTATAGTATCATGGTATTTTTAGATCATTAGCAAGTTGCTGCAGTGCTAGATGAGAGACCTAGGCCCCTATGCAGGTTTTTGCTGATACGCCTACAGATAGTATCAGAACGTTGGGCACCTCTGTTACAGAGGTATTACAGGAGCTCTCATCCACCTATCATAGTCCTGTAATACCTCTGTTACAAAGGTATTACAGGACTATGATAGGTGGATGAGAGCTCACTTATATTTTTGTTGATATGTGATATATAAAATAATGAGATAGTGTTTGTTTTGGTTTTGAATATGTGCTTATTCTGTATACCATGGATTTATAAACTTGATTTATAAATGGATTTAAAGGAACTAACCATACAAGTTTAAGAAATTGCATCCATCCAAAAGATAATTGAATTCTTACTGAGTATATGAATGCTCACTCCTTACTTTTCCCAGCTCAGGTACTGCTTGGTGTGATTTTGGAGATTTAGGAGTAGTTTAAGGAGAAGCTAGTTACCAAGTTAGAAACTAGTAACTTTGTAAGATATTTCTTCTTATTTATTTTGACTTATAATAAAATACTTAAGGGCTCATTTCACGGACTTGGTCTGTATAATTAGTGTGCTAGATTATGAGACTACTGATGATGATACTTGATTTATTTTAATAAATTTTATTCACGATCTACGTCTAATGGTGATCACAAAATGTAGGAATTTTACTATTAAAATTATTTTATAAATTTTNAGGTTGTTTATTTGCGTAGAATGCGACACCATTCAATTAGATTGTAACTATTTTTCAAAAAAAAAAAAAGAAAAATTATTTTAATAAAAAATTCAACATCATTGTCTCACTGACACTTTGGCATATTTATATAGACTAATAAGATGCCTCCGAGAAGAAAAGTACTGAGGTAAGAGCCAAGAAATAATACTCCTCTAACACAACAAGAAATTCTCGACCTTCTTGCTGATCTTTATGAGGCTTTGCAAGAAATACCGAGATTAAGAGCTCAACGAGATTCTAAGGCTTGTTAAGCTAGCTTTTTCAAGGATTTCATCAAGTTGAGTTTGCCAACCTTTGGGATGTCTACTGAGTTTCGGTGGTCTTTGCCATTTATAAGTTGTCTAATGGAGCTGCCAACTAGTAGAAAACTATTAAACTGTCAGGACATGAGACTGAGATGACCTGGGAGATCTTTGAAGGACCATTCAGAGATCAGTATTCTAATGCTAGTCATAGGTTTGCTATAATTAGAGAGTATAAGTGACTCAAGTAAGGTGGCTTGACTATGAGTGAGTACTATATCTGGTTCATAGAATTGGCGTAGTATGCCTATGTATCGAGAACTAATCTTACCCTTCAGATAGCCAAGTTCATGGAAGCTCTGAGGCCAGCAATCCTAGAAAATATCGTGACTTAACACTTTGACAACTTGGTTGATCTGGTAGCCGCAGCACAAAAAGCTGAAGCCTTTCTAGATTATAACTCGACTACGATGGAACAGTCGAGGAATAGAGGAAATGACAGGAAGGCCAAGGCCAATCGCAGTCTCAGAGTCCTCAGAGTAGTAGTTTTTTTGGAAGAGAATGATCTGGACTATACGAATGCTTTCACTACGGCCAGCAATACCAACAGAAGAAGTTTTATCTATTCTGCTAGTAGAAGCCAGCCTTATCTTGAGGTGGGCCACAAAGAAGCCACAGTGAATCCGTACTATTTCAGGGTAATCAAATGATACCAGACTATAACCAATCTCAAGCTCAACTCTTCTCCTTTCCAGTAGTCTTTTGATTCCTAGTACTAGCACCAGTACCGACCACAAGGTTTAGGCTTCAACCAGACTTCACAAGCTTCTAGTAATCAGGGAGGACTCGGATACGTAAGTACCAGTCCAGGAGCTAGTAGCAGCCGACTGAGCCAATAGAGAGGGAACAAAAGGAAAGAAAAAGTTACTGGTCAAGCCTTCACTATCACCAGAGTTGAGCATGCTCGTGAACCAACCAGCAAAACTGTTATTGATGGTATGATTCTCATCTCACACTTTAGGGCATATATTTTAGTTGATACTGGTGCTACACATTCTTTTATATCCTTATTGTTTGCTCAATTGTTGGGATTGAAATGTTCTATATTAGATCCTATATGGACTTTGGGAACACCAATGGTTAGAATAGTTGGTGTTTCCACTGTGTCAAGATTGTCTAATTGTAATTAATGGTAAAGAATTATTGGTTGATTTAATTGTATTGCCTATGCAAGAATTTGATGTGATTCTCAGTATGTATATATATATCGGTTACCCCAATTTGCTTCCTCTATATAAAGAGTTTTAGGGTGTCTTTGGGCAATTCGCAAAGTCTAAGAGAAGTGTGAGAAGCGAAATTTTTTAGTAACTCTTCTTCATAATGATATCCTGCAACAACTAAAAATGGACGTAGCTCTCACATTGAGAGTGAACCACTATAAATTCCTATGCGTTAGCTTGCTTTCGTTTTTCAATTTTATTTTTATCGATAGTAAGGGATTAGATGCCTTAATTCTCTACATAAGGGTGCCTAAGGCTTTAACTTAATGAAGAGTATTGTCTTAGGGGGGATCACAATTCATGTTGGCAGGTTATATTCGTGTCACGTCAATACATATGCATAATAATATATACTTCAATCTAAACCCGACTTATTTATAAATTGATCCAACACAACTCGTGTAATTCATTTTTATTCAAATAGGCCATATTCTGGTCAAACTAACCCAACACAAGTCGTCAACCCCTTTAATCTAAATTGTCTAAAATATATATTTTTAATACATTTAACATAAATTTATTACATAATTCACTTTAAAACCTTAAAACACAACTATGTACTAAAACTAAATATAAACAACATAAAATCCCAATACATATGTGAGAAAAAAGTTTCCAAAATAAAAAGTACCAACATAATAAAAAAAAATACTTAAATTTTATATAGGTATTATACAAAGTCAAGTACAAACTACCCTACTTAATAAACAAATCAATTTTGGATTGGTGGATTAACCCAAACCTAACCCAATTAATAAATGAGTTTGCAAACTCAACCTGATTTTGACGTGAAACCTTTTAAGCTAAACCTAAACTTGCTAACTCTACACGAGTTAGTGATCGTGGGTTAGTGGGTTTTGAGTCGTACTGTCATGTCGTATCACAAATTATTGAGCTCTATCTAAAGTGTATAAGACTTCTGTTGGATGGTTTTGATAGCTGCTATTATCGTCTTGATTTCAAAAATCTCCTCAATTAAAACTTCAGTAGTAATTAAGTCATTTTCTTAAATTTTCTTTGAATTGACAACAAAAAGTAATTCGCATGCTCGATATTGACATAAAAAAATCTTAAATTGAAAACTTAGAAGAAAAAAAGAAGTGCAGTTAAGAAATCTTAAGTTGAAAACTTAGAATAAAAAAAGAAGAGCGATTAAGAAGGGAAAAAAAACAGAAATTCACTTATTTTTTTTCGCCACTTATTTTTTTCCGTCTTCCAACAATGTTCAAAGACAAAAAAAAATAAAGTTGAAAAAAGAATTTGCAGCAAGGAAGACTCATGCACTAATGTGCATTTGGGATTAATTCTAGAGGTTACTTTTAACTTTTAAAAATAGTTAGAGGAGGGAAAAAAAAAAAACAAACACAAATATGAAATTTATCTCTTTTATATGAAAACTTAATATGTCCATTTTAGTAATTTATTATTCAACAGCACACAAATATATATAGTTTAACAAACATTCAGATTTTCTTTTTGAACGGCACAATAATTTTATAAATTAAATTACCAAATATCTAAACTCTTGTTCTCACTGTAACTTCTTGCTCAAAGTATAGTTATAGCAAGCTTAATTGATTGATAAATATTGATATCAGTCCTAGTTTTATATTACATATGTCTTTTCTCTGTCAACCATGTAATTGTTCCATGTCTATATGTTCGTGGTTCTGTTTTTATAGATATACATAGGGGCCAGGGTTTTACCCTGATTAAGAGTGTTTTCTACGGTCTAAAAGGCTTTGGCTCCGAGGGCGAAGTGGGGTAAGTGGGCCCTTTGCCCCCTAACTTTTTCTCATTTTCAATTTTATATGAGGTTTTATTTCCTATATTTGATCTATTAAAATTTTTATTTCTAGTTTTATCTTCACTTTTAAGTTGTGATATTTTATTTTCAGTCAATGTCCCTTATAGTTTTTGTCATTATTATATAGTTAAGTATAATATGAGGTTTTATTATCTACTTTAATATATTTTTATTTCTAATTTTATCCTTTCTTTAAAATGTGAAATGTTGATTATATTCTTAATTTTAGGTCCTTTTAACATTCTCATTTTTATTTTCTATTCAATTTTTTAAACCAAGTTGACGGGGGCAACTGGGATTTTCTCATTTTTATTTTTTATTCAATTTTTTAAACCAGGTTGACGGGGGCAACTGGGATTTGGGAGGACTCTTCTTGTGTCTAATTAATTCTAAGACAATATGTTAGTGAAGACCAAAATAAATAAGGTAGAAGACTTTTTTAGACTATCCTACAAGGTGTATTTTACCCTTTACACTTTTTTTTTAATTAAAAATTTGATTAGTTGTAATTTTGTATGTTTATGAAGATTTCATAGATGTAAAAGTTTCATTTTTATTTTTGATAATGTGAGAAACTGATAATGAAGCTATTATACAATGCTTCTAAAATATGAAAATTCCTCATGACCATATTCTATTGTCATTAATTTGTGAACATTATTGTAATATTCAAATAGTGTCTTGTATTATCATTGTATTGAAAAATTTGTCTTCGCCCCACTGAAAAATGAGTTCAGGCTCCGCCGCTATTTGGCTCGATGAAGAGTGCTTTCTTGGGTGTGCGCAGGGCTTTTGGTTGAGTGTCAGACTTAAACAGCTGTACAGTGACAATTTTACGGCTTCTATAATGGACGTAGTCTTAACTAAAACCGAACGACACGTAAATTTCTTTCTTATTCAGTTTTTGCACGTTTACATACGTTTATATATAATTATAGGGAGACTTAAATAGTGATTTTGTAAAAATATTACCATAGGTGCAAATAAAAATATCACCAATAGGTATAATAATTCCATTGCTTGTTTCTCATTCTTTTTTTTATTTAATTGTTTTTTTTTTTTTTGGTAAGGAATCTCTCTTTCCTTTAAGAGAGTATTAACTTTCCGTCAACCTTTTTTTATAAGGAGCAATTACGTGTCTTTCGAATTGATAAATACATGAATATGGTGCTTATCAATTGCAAATTTGGCAATAGATACCATACGTCAAATTCATAATTAAGTTTTTTTTTTCATTTTACTCAATATTCTAAACTATCCAATTAGGTTAAAGAGAATGAATATGGAACGGGATTGTATGTATAGCAAATATTTATAAAAGAACTATTATTTATAAAGGCCAACTCTTGTCATTTATTAGCCATTTACGAAAAAGAAATCAATTTAATATTTGCATTTTAACGTTAACAGTGTCCTTTAAAAGGGGGAAAAAACGTTAGCATTATTTGAAAAAATTTGGCAATAAACTTTAACAATGTCATAATAGAGGAATCGGATTAAGAAATCAATTAAAATTATATGCAAATAACTACTCACAGATACAACAAACATTAAATACTCCAAATTTTTTTAGCTAACCATTAAATCAAAATGACTAATTGATACCAAATGGTCAAAATTTTAGTAACTATTGATAAAAGTCAAAATACATATTTGAGTCTAACCCCATTTATATACACACACATAATTTGTTGATGTTTGCTAATAAGGCCTAACGATGTTTAATGCTCTTAATTAATTTGCTTTATTCTTAAAAAAGACTTTTCTTAAAAAGAAAACTAATTAATCAGGGTATATTGACAAAGAAAATAAACCAATTAAGCTTGAGCTATCTTTTCTCAATAAGATTTCCTAAATTAGTAATTAAACGCACCTGGCCATCCAAGCAGAAGTTTCGGATGATGTTTCAGGTTTTCGGTTTGGTATCTACTAAGATCAAAATTTGCAATGGCACTAGATCTATTATCGTCAAGAACACTGTAGAATATACATTTCGATATTCCTCTGCAAAATCATTTACTTCGGGATATAAGACAAAGCTCTATTCATTTATTATGTACATATCCAAAACAAGGGAAGAACCCATTCAAAATGATGGTACAAAATTGTGAAGACAAAAATAGCACTCAAATCTATTACAGCTTGCAGTTGCAGTATATTTTAACTATAAGGAGGGGAATGACTGGGAAAAGAAAAATATGGACATCCAGAGGCTTGTACAAGGTTAGAAGCCATTTTCTATCATGAGCCTTTCTGATGATCCTGTGCAGAGCCGGACAATTAATTTCGACTCCGATCCTTTTGGCAAAACACTGGGTACAAATGCCCAAAAGTATAAGAAATAAGAGAAGCAAATATTGAAGACACACGTCGGAGGCACCATGAAATTGAAAATAGCCAAAACTGTTTCTTGTCAATCTATGCCAAGACGAGAACTTGAATAACATTTTCCAAGTCAATCTACACAAAAGTGAATTGTTGAGTTAGATAGGAACAACAAAATACAGACCACTTTGCGAGCCATATAGCTATAAATAGAAGCTAGAGATAAAGATTTCTAGTAAATATATATGTAGCTTTCCATGCAATATAAGAGAAGTCAACACTCAAATATTGATTAAAAATGCGACTTATCCGCTCCAAACAAGTGATATTACCCATCCACTACACTGACGATCATCACTCCGTCTGGAAATCTTAATCATCCAAAGAATATTCAATAGTAGACCATCAAGCGAAATCTTCTTTAGAAAACAATAGAACAGAGTCAAAGGACACCCTTTTCAGACTATAAATTAGACGGATTAGAGAGTAATGGAAAGTAGGGGATATAGAGGCTGAGAGTGAAAGAATTGTCGTTCTAAAATATCCATGATTAGTACCAATTTATTGGGCTGAAGCAAGTAAGGGAAGTACTGGAAAGTACTTCAAAATGCAATGCTCCATGAAATTCAGATTATATTGCGAAAGTTAAAAACCCAAACAAAAGTTTTATTACCATACATTTTGCCAAATACTATGCAAAATGGTGCTTTAGGTAGGTTTTAAAATGAGACTTTATACGTAGTACAAATAAAATGAAGCTAAAAAGGACAAAGTTAGGCTTACCATAAAGGCCTGATTTTTCATGTGAACGTGCTACTGAAGCTTTTAGCTGGCATCGTCTTGTTCATCCATCTCCTCAAGAATGACATATTTAGCAGCAACATTTGTTATAGAAGACTCCATGTCCTCACTTGTGTGATGCTTCTGAAGGTTTAGGTACCTAAAACATAAAACAGAATCAAACTTACTAGGTTAAGAACGAAGTTAAACTGATTAAGATGAAGATACCAGGACATATTATACCAGAAACAGAAAGTGAACATCATTATCACCTTCCTTTTTTCAAAAAGGAAACGAAAAAGGGTAAAAAACAAGATATGATTCGTAAGCAAGCCCATATGGCCAGAGTTTTAGTTCAGGTAAACTGCTTTGTGATCTCTAGTGGTCGAAATGCCTGTAAAGTTAGGATTATGTTTACAGACTTCAAGAATTAGTTAATGAGGATGGAAATGTCACCACGATAGAAAATTCAAGAATGAAGAAACATCAAGAAGCATATGAAAAATCTGTAAGAGCAAATATGTTCAATAAGCAGGCTAAACCTAAGTGAGTAGTGAATAGAATTAGGATAGATGCTGAGGAAATTGAGAAGAGGATATTAAAAATTTCTACAGTGTTGTTTTCATGTAGTGAAACAGTGAAAGTTTATGATTTAGTGTGAAACCCTGGAAGTTTACTATTTAGTAACGTAGTTTCTGTGTTGTGGACCACAAAAGTGGCAAGTTTGAAATGAGTGTATTGCAACAGCTCTTTTTTAAATTCAGAAACTTTTATTAGGTTCTTTTTTATGGAAGTACATGGATATAATGCTTGATATAGAGCCAAACGATAGAAATGTTGTTAATCAAAATTGAAAAGGAACTTAGAAATTGGTGGAATGTTCTGGACTATTATAGTAATAAGAATTACAAGACCAACAATGACAGAAAAAAGCATGGCTTGCTTATTCCTCGAACGAACGAGCTCCATGATAAATAATATATTTTGCTCAAAACCTATCAAGAATATGACTTACTTGTACCAGTTGAATAAACTAACACCAATCATGATTGTGAAGAGACCCGCTCCTTTTAGCCAGGTAAATTCATCGCCGAAGTAAATGACTGCAACCTAAGCAAACATAATGTAAGATATAAATTAATAAGCACTAAAAAATAGCATCATCCCAATAATTATCTTTATAAGTGAAGAGCATCAATCAGAGGAAACCAAAAAAGAATGCCAAATCATTTTTATCAGTTCAATGCAGTGTAAGACTATTCTTCAACTTTAATAATTCAAATCCATGGTAAGGTTGCCCTCCCTTTCTCTGTATTGTTGTACTGTTTTTAAAGAAAAATCATTTTCTTACTAAAACAAATGAAAACCACGTTACCAGTACAAGTAGCATGGCAAAGGAAGCTTAGGTTATTTGGCTCAGTGCACCCATTTATGTTATTAAGTTGTTACAATAATAAGCATATACACAGAGGAATTGTAAAGTAGATAAAAGAAAGGAATTACATAAAGGAAAAGAGGGCCTAAATTCAAAGGAACAAGACATTAATTGTGGAAGAAACAAGACAAGAAGAAATCAATACCAATATTGTGACAGCCTCCTTGACAACGCCTGCTATTGTCACAGTAACAGCACTAGTTACTGAGATAAGAATGTATTCTGTTAACACCTATAGCAACAGCAGAGCTTGGTATTTCAAAATTACAAACTCAAATTGAAAATTGGTTTAACTAAATTGTAATAAACAGTAGCACAGTAAACAAAGGAAATCGTGTACACCTCCATCATTACAGTCCCCAAGAAAATGAAGGGGGGGAAAAAAAAAACCCTAACTCATGCACACATACAACTGCAACATTAACATTTTCAAAAAAAAGAAAAAAATCCTGCAACATTAACTCCTACCATAAAAAATGCAAGTGTTCCACCAAGAAGCATCAGCAAACAGCTTCGAGTGACGTGCCATGGATTGTTAAAGTAATTATTCTTTCTAAACTCATGCCACGGATCCAGCATAAAAGAAAGAAGAGCAGTTGCCACTGCCATCACTGGAGTTACATAGCTCATCAGGGTCAGTGGGTTTTTCAAACCTGAAAAAAATGAAATGGAAACGCCTCACAGATTATTATGCAAAATAGAAGCATTTATTTCATCTGAGTACAAAAAAGAACACATACACTAGATAACTTTGTTACCAAAAGGAGAGGCAATGATCCAATATTTGTACAAATGCATTATTGCAAACACAAACATATATCTAGTAATAGCTATTAGACGTTTTCAGTCAACATATTAGAGAGCAGTGTATAGCACATACCATAGGTCTCTTTCTTTATGATGGTTTCAGTAAGAACCGCATGGACAAGATGAGAGACAACATCCCAAGAAAAATGAAGGGGGGGGAAAAGAAAGAGTAAGTGCTTCAGGAATCTGTATGTAATGTTTAACAGCAAGTAAATTAAAGAAACAAAGCTTACTTGCAAAAGAATTTGAGTCATGCACCAGCGAAAACCAGACATAACAGCAGCAAGCATTACAAGAATAAATCCCCCAAGTTCAAACTCTGTTGCTTTTGCAACTGCCAAATAGAAAGATAACATTTTACGAAAACCACAGTAAACAATTTGTATAAGAAAATCAACTGTGCGTGCCATTGCATTAGACTGAAAGTAGAGGCAAAGGATCAATCAGACAGCAAGCCCATTAATTTAGTTGAGATATATTCACATGCCACAGAATTGGTTATATATGCCAATCATTGGTTAAATAATCTGATAATTCCACAACAAAAAGAAAATGAAATAGGCAAAAGAAATCAGTAATTTACTGTAATTGCTCTTAAAACACCCAAAAAGAAAAGAAACCTATAAAAGGTTTGAGCTACTTACATCAACTGAGAACTTAATAGACAAGAAAGAAAGAGAAATGAAAATAATTATTAGAATTTGATTGGTCCAACTTTTACAGAGGATGGACAATAAGCTCAGTGTATTCTTTTGAAAATAATTGGTAGAACATGTTAATTTAAATCATATCGTAGATTTCAGTGATATAAGATATTTGAGGCTTGGATGTATAAGAAGAGATATTTTCTTATGCAGTGAGAAAAAGAATTAATAGTGGGAAATAAGAAGGGTAGAATAAAAATTGGGGAAGGAAGGAAAAGAGGGAGAGAGATTTTCCATTTATTTATTATTATTTTTTATTGTTTTACCACCTTTATGCTTTCTAAACCCCTCTTTTTTTCTTGGCATATTTATCCACTATTGGTCCCCGGTAAGATAACCAGAGGATCATTTAATGACGTAACCAGGGTTTTGAACAAGTAGGATGGTTAAGACATAAAGGAGAGCTGTTTCTGTAGCCTAATAAACTATTAAAAAAAATAGAAGTAAAAAAATAAATAAGTAAATAAAGGAAAAGGAAAAGAATACTGAATAACGGTCCACCTAAAAAGTAAAGGACATCTGAATTAGTAGTTTACCAGTTAATAATATTCCAGCGCAGATAACTAAAATTATGCCTGAAAGCTTAACGCTTGGGGACTCCAACCTTTCAGGGCAAAAAAAATTCCACTAAGGGTCAGAACAAGAAGTATCAAGCAAAAAAGTTTGAGAATAATATTTAGCAAAAGATTACAAATCCAGCCACAAAAGGTTTTCATAGAACATGATCAATGATAGAAAAAACATAGCAAGAACAATAAAGCAAACACAAACATCTCGTGCAATTAACCATTTCTGAAAGTATTTACTGAAGTCTGAAATAAGAGTGAGGCATAAAATGAAAGAATTATGAACACATTACTGAACATAGTTGGCATGCAAAACTCCAATCCCATACTGAAAATGAGTTAGAACACGCCATAAACCATTATAGCATTTTATCAAATTGGCGGTTCATCGATGACCATTCAGTTGCTAAAGTGAAATGAGATTTCTACTCCTATGAGTTGTTGAGTTAATTATTTTCTTATCCCTTATAAATAACCATCTAAGAATCTGTCATTATGATTGACCAAAACACCCTTAATAGGATGTAAGCAGGCGAAGCAGCCATAGTAATCCTGCTCTAGTGCAATTACACAGAATAATTAGTTCTTGAGCCAAAAATAATTCAACAGCAAAGTTATCCGTTTCAAAAGTATAATAAGTTTTCTATTGCAGAATATTTTAGCAAAATACTATAGTCTAAAAATCGTAAGAGAGAAGATAATTTAAAAGATCAAGGAGCCGGTGCATTTCAGCATTCATCATAATCAGGCAAAAAAAGTGCAAAAAGTTTTAAGTGGACTATGGCACTTGATTAATCACACACATTACAAGGCCAAATTGACAAGAGATTCACCTGAAAGCAAAAGCAAATAGAAGAAGAAATATAGGAGCGGCTGATTTACACTGCAGAATTAAAGGTTACAGTCAACAACATGGCTAAACAAGATCAGAAAGTCAGATTGAATATGCATATTAATAATTTTTTTTAAAAAAGAAAGCACATTAAAAATGACATAACATCTAATGATGGCATAATGTAGAGAGAACAATAACCAACCATTGTGGCAAACGTGACTGATATAGAAACAAGAGATGCATTGCTCAAGTTAATATCCATTGCTGTCCCAAGAGCTGTCGGTACAACTGTGAAAGGCAAAGTCCATCTGTGGCATTAGTTGATAGAAAAGTTAATTTAAAGAAATTGATAAAGCTAGCCATCTTACAAGAACCGAAAGTAATTGGAGAAAAAAAAATTGTGTAAAAAGATAAGAAATTAAACCAATGAAATTAAATGCGATCCAATGTAATATAACAAATAGATATGCCAAAGTAAAGAAGATATAAAGATACTAAGTTTACCTCTCATAAAATAGTCCCTCCATGACATAGCAACACTAGGTTGGAATCTGTGAGACCAATGCCATGTGATTGATTTTGATAAAATAGCTTGCATTGCAAAGTGTACAGTGTTCATCAATAGTGGAGCTGGAAACTTCCCCAAGTCATTCCCTAACAGACTTTTGTTGTACCTAGTCAAACAATTACAAAATTAAAATACGAAAGGGAGAAAAAATAAACAGTCCTCAAATCTATAAGCCATTCAAATAACATCTATACGTGTGATGACTGATTCATAAGAAGGAACTTACAACGTCAGAAACAGGCTGAAAGTGTACCAAACAAGAATGAAAAATAACGTCTTCAAAACATCAGCAACGGAAATAGGGTTCTTCAAATTCGGTGACAGTGGTCCACGATTATGAATAGAAATGGAGCCACCTGCAACATCTGTCATCTTTGCAGACTCCTTTTCAATATCAAAAGGCTCATACTTCTCTTCTCTCTTTCTCTCAACATGGATAGAAGTGTCATCCATGCTATTTCCACCATTCAAGTGCTTACTCATTTGCTGAAATTTAAAGATACGATATCTGTGTGTATCTCAAAATTCTAGGTTCTAACTCACCACCCTGTTGAATCAAAGGCAAATCAAAATCAGAATTTCCAACTAGACTTGCATCTCAATGCCCTAATTGATCATCCAACTCTAATTTGCCATTTTCATCCGAGTGCACTTGGATCCTGTATTTTCAACCCTTTTAGTATCTTAATCGTCCTTTACCATCTCCTTCCTTGCTCTAACTTAAATCCATGTATGCACTCCCCAAAACCAGTCAAGCTTACCCAATGGCCAATAAACCTATTCATTTTCCACAAAATCCAACAACAGATTTATTTGGCCCACATACGAAAAAACATATTAGCATGCAAACGGGTATTCCAATGTTAAACTAACCCAATTCTCCAGAGTTTCAATGAGAAGACATAAACAGCTCCAAAACTCTCGGGCAGGCACTGAGTATTCTGATCTCAATCTAATGACTTCAGCATTACCTATCCAGGTAAGTTTCCATCAACAAAGCCGCAAACGAAGTTCAGAAATCAAATTAAGCACAGCAGAAACCAAGAAAGAATAAATATGTATAGATGAAATGGGGGAGAAACAGTAGCTGAATGTTGTCCAATTATATGCTTTACTTGAGCTGAGCTCTTCTTATACTATTACCCTTTATCAGAAAATGCAAGCAGGCAATCAACTACATATTCCTCATTCTCTTTTTTCATTTTTTTCTGAGACTTTAACAGGTAACCAAACAGAGGGTTACTACTTACCAATATAACAAAAGAAAATGTTACTTACCAATATAACAAAAGAAAATGCCAGATAACCAAAAAATTTGAAAACCCATTACAACCCATTAACGAAAAATCAGATCAACAGAACAAAAAGAAGTGAGATCAATATAAATAAATAAATATATATATATATATATATATATATATACACAATACATGAAGACATTATCGGTGTATATAGACACAAACACAGTGGAATAAGGATTAGCTACAGTCATAAGATTGTATCCCAAATTCAGTCGAAACCCAAACCTGAAAATTTCGAATACTAACGAATAAGTTTCATTACAAATGGAGAGATGTATACAAACTCATATACACATTTACATTACATAAATATATACACATATATGGAAGCATTACAATAGTGAGAAGTTCAATGAGAGAAAATGAAATGACCTCGAGTTCTGCGGAGAGAGAGAGAGAGAGAGATCTATAGCAGAGAGAGAGATCCGATCTGGGAATTGTTTTCGGTTGGGTATGTTTTTTTCATTTGTAGCTGTATTTGGGTTTCTGGTGAGGTCGCTATTGTCTGGTATTGTCCTTTGAATTGATTTGGTTTATCAAAAAGCATATGATACATTTAGAAAGTGTAGATATTACCCTTAAAATAAATAACATAAATTGGCCCAATGCCACAATTATTTAAAAAAAAAAATTTGGCACAATTATAATTAAATTATAGGGATATGTTTGAATTTTAACAATGTATATCTTGTTCCTTACTACGACTTTGGCTTTGCCTTACCTTCTTTATTATTTGTTTTGCTATTTTTTTTTTTTGTTGTTGGGTTTCGTAATTTTAGTTGGGTCAAACTCTGACAATTGCTTTCTGTCTCAGGAAGATTAAAACCATAATACTAAATCTATCCTTGCACCTTAAAAATAAATTTTTACTCATCTCAAGGAAGATTAACACCATATTATTATTGAGAATCTTTTTTTCATCTTATTTGTGTGATAATATTTTACTTAACAATTACAATGCATATTATTCCTTCGAAAAATAAAATAAAATATCTTCCTTTTTTTAACCAATGTTGATAAATGTTATTGAATGTGAAGGCAAGCTAGATTGACTAGCAAATGTTATATGTTACTTTCTGAGGGAATTTAATAATTATAGATTTGTTTGGCATGTTTTTAGAAGGCTTCGTTTCACTATCGTTACTTGTACTATTTTGGTGTAAATTTTCTATTTTCTTTCCCTTCAATTTTTTTTTCCGAAGACTTTTTGTTTCCTCGTAGTCTTCCTCTTTGTCAGCTACGATTTAAAGGAGATTTGAACGGAATTATAGATATTGTTTTGAATTTGAAATTTGTGTGTTGTTATTGACCTCTCAAAGCTCTTCAAGAAATTTTCCAAGAGTAAGGGGCTGAAGGGCTCCAATGTAAACAGGTTAAACATTATTTTGATTATAAAATTTACTCCTTTGTCCAACTTCTTAATTGAAAATTAAACTTGAATATAATAAAATGAAAGATTTTATAGAACCAAATTCAGTGAAAATTGATTCAAACGTATTGTCTATGAGGAACTCTACAATGATAAAAACATAAAATGTTGGTCAAGCATGCCCTTGTTTTTTTGTAATTAAGCATGCCCTTGTTAACTGGGAAACAGTTTGTCTTTAAAAAAATAATAAATAAATAAAAGTCAGTGGTATTTGTTTGACATATCACACAATGTCCAACACATGAAAAAGGTCATTTACCCCCCTGGAATGGCTACTCTGGTCGGAGAAAGATTATAAATCCTAAAATCTAAATGAATATGAAATAATGTATTAGTATATGAAACATAGATGAACAAGACTTTACAATCTAATAACATGGTTCATTACACAAATCAAATGAATATGTCCAGTCTGTTGCTACATCAAAGACACTTTAACAATGACTACAAAAATGTAACGTCTAAAACCTACATGCCTAGACTCTAGTATCTCTAGGTTCTCTACTTCTCTAACTTACAATAGTATACAAGCAACCATCAAAACATAAAATGTAGAGATGGTAAACTAACATCAGATAGCTGAAGTGAGATGCCCTATTTGTGTTGTAAGATTATCTACATTATTCATGTTCCACCAATCTTTTCTGTGAACCGCAGTCTTGCTATCATTCGCTCTGTCATCGGTTTCATTTCTCTCTAACTGGATTTCCTGTAAATCGGATGAACCGGGAGTCTCAGTCAAGCATTGTTCCCAGAAGAGATCATTCACCTTAGCAGGCAAAGCTTCTGCTGTCCCAACATCTTGTTCTTTAGAGGCCTCAACTTCAAGAGCACCAGCAGGGCTTGTGTTCATATCGATTCCTGAAGATTTAGGTGTCTCGTCGACGTCAAGACAAACCGAGAATATACCAGCGATGTCAAGATGATTCTCAGAGCTGGGCGCCTCTGGAGATGAACGAACATCAAATGAACTTGGTGAAGATAGACGTGATATAGGTGAACAAGATCTGCAGTTATTCTCGACCTGTTCTACTTCTGTAATGATGACAGGAGAGGCCTGTGAGAACAACCCCACACTGTTAAATTCTTCACCAATCCTGTACAGAAAACTCTCCCAGAATTCTAAGGAACCTTCCAGCTTCTCAATGTGGTCCAACTTTAATATGTGAGCAGATACTCTGTCAATGTTAGTCTTCTGTAGATTCCAATCCGAGTTTTCATTCATATTGGATTCATCAGAAAAGTTATTAGAGTTCAGCAACCTTCTCTTTTTGTTGTGGTTACCTGATTGTTGCATAAGTATAGAGGCAAATGTCGGTTTCTGCATTAGTTCAGCTAAGGAGGCCATAAGTTGCCTCTGACGCTGTTCCATGTTCTGGAACCGCTCATTTAGCAACTGTTTTTGAAGCTCAAACTCCTGTTTCTCTCTTTCATGTCTCTGTAGTTCCAACTGAAGCGAGTTCTTCTCGTATTGCAGACTCTTGATTTCCTTCTCATATTCAAGTTTCTCTGCATCGGTTAAAGGGGCAGAATGCCCCTGGATGGGCATGGAATGACTGTGAATTGGTTTGCGTCTGTAAATATTCTTCAGGAGATGTCTCTGTCCTCTAATAAATTCCTCATTTGCAAACTCCCACTGGTCTGGATCAATCTTTCTGAACCCCTGATCAAACCCAATACAAGATGTCTACATTAACATAAGGCTCATTATAGGCATGCATTCTAGTAGATTATAAAGGAAAGGAATAATTCCCAGACTATGACAGAAGCTTAGAGACAGGAGATGCAGGACAAGTAAAACACAAGACACAACATTACAACAAACAAAATGGCCATAAATCAAAACATATATATATAGTTACTTATTAATGTCAAGTTATGTCTATTATAATCAAAGTCCACAAGGTTTGTTAATTATCAGAAACAGATACTTCCACCATCTCTAAAAGCTCTAGCTCAAAAAACAGCATGAGCAAATCTTAGGTACAAGCTCAGATGCTCTAAAAACATACGCAAAAAACCATTACAGACTTTGTTAAAATTTCCAGCGCAATAGGTCAAATTTTCTATGGTGCAGATATATCAACACAATGATACAATTTGGTAATTAAATCCAATAAAATCTCTTGTACCCCTTTTGAAAGGTTAATTAGTCTGATAACGTAGCATCTATTTTACTGCAGTAAGCCTGTCACATTTTTCTTCCTTGGCAACCAGTTTCCACAAATGAATAATCCTCATATCAGAAATCAAAATCACTTAAGTGGAACAGAAACCCCAGAGCAGCGATATGCGTATCCGCAGTTGATCCAATAGTTTAAAATTTCCCTGCCTGTTTCCACAAGATCAGATCCCTCTATTTAACAGCTTCAAATCCAGATTATCGGGTTATTGATTCATAAAGCATAATTCAAATGAACGACTATTAGTAACTTTATACGGTTCATATGAGCATGTAGTGATCTTTTTGTATTAAACTCAATAAAGATATCCCGACTTTGTCAGTATTAAGGAACTTTGCAAAGAACAAAGTACAACTCTATTAATTACATCTGCTCAACTTTTTTAGCAACTAGATGTCTCGATCAAACTGGTCAAGTACATTTAACAAGTTTCACAATATTAGTCATAGAAAAAATTAAAGCATTTTTCACTTCTAATGAATGACCTTAATGAGAAAGACTTCCATAAGTACATAATTTCCTGTTTTAACGGATTCAGAATCATGCTTAAACAACACAGGCATAAGTACTGATACGTGAAAACTTTCTAAAAGGGAAGTTCACATAAAGCACATAAATTACAAGAACGGTAATTATTTGAAAACCATGAGCTTATTCATTAGAATCAACTGCAAGATATCCAATTCCAAACAAAACTGATTAGAATACCAACTTCAATCAAGATGAATAGTTTCCAAACTGAAGAATAAACATTACTTTGGAAATAAGGTCAATCACGTAAAACCAGAAGACTTACATATGTATTAAGCTGCCTCACGAAACTGGAGAAGTTGTTATGCTTGAAATACATGGGAAGCAAATCTTTAGCGAACTCTGTTGGATTCCATACCACAAAGCTGCAACCACTTTGACTCCATGACACAATGGTGTCAGTCAATGGTTCGTCAACCAATTCATATGTTTTCGTTAGAAATGGTGCTGGTGCAGTAGAACTGCCTTGCGACGCATCCATTGATACAGAATTTACAACTACTAAAGTATTCAACCAAAATGGAGCAAAAAGCTTAGATACCCTTAAAAATCAATCAATTGAAGTGAGAAGCCCAATTATGAGAACTCCAATTCCAAAACCCAGAAACCATAAGAACTCAAAACCAATTTAAAGACTGACAAACAAGTGCAAGAACTGGAAAATTGGTATCTAAAAAAGTGAACTCTCTGAGCTTCAACTTCAAAATCCCCAAAAACCGAAGTATATTTTCTCAACCTGTGATGGAAAACGCAAATCAAGTCACCTCAAATTCAATGATCTAAAGTGGGTCTTCGAGTTTCTATAATGGGTAATTTTTCTTGACAACCAAACTCAACTCAGCTAATGATATTCATAAAAAGATGATAACTTTCATGGAAGCAAAATTAAGACAGAGAAGGATCAAACAACAAAACGAGAAAAACTTGTCTTGTGAAAAGCTCTGACTTTCTGACCAAGCAAACGATGTGGGGCTTGGAAAAGAAGTAAGAAGAGGGGAAGGAGCTCGAGTTGGAATTGTCTCCAAGTTTGAAATTCCAAGCACTTGCCTTTGAAAAAAAAATTGGGTCATGAATGGTTAGTGGGGTTTGGTTTATGTATTGGATTTTATAATAATGTTTTTCTTGCTGTGTGGGTCTAAATCGACTCTAGAGTCCAAGACTGACGCGGTCTCAGAATTTTCTTGTGAAAATAAACAATTAACTCAAAAAAGGAGCAAAAGGAAATGACACTAGTTTGTTTTGTTGTATTGGAACACCGGCGTTGACCAAAGCATTTGCATCTTCTTCGTCCCACGTTCAACGAATAAACATGTAATGGGCATTTTGGTCCAAATATTCTTTAGAGTCTAGTTGAGTGTTCGACTTTTCTGAAACAAGAAAATATATGACCCTTTAAAAAAAAAAATATATATATATATATATATACATATATGAGAAAAAGTGACGTAATGTTTTAATAATATTGCGCAAAATAAATACTAGCTAATTTAAGTTTTTGATAATTCTTTGTTTATTTATTTCTCTTCTTGCTCATTTGTGCAACTTTCTTGACCGTTTTTTTTTTATTAATTAAATTGGCAATTTTAGAGTGCAAATTACCCAAACACCTGAGAATCCGCCCGGCCCGCACCGAATTTTGCATGCTCTGGCCTGCCAGGCCCGGCTTCTCAACTTTCCACGTGTTCTCCACTTGTGAAGAGTGAGAAACTATATGGCTTCTTTAATTTTTACCATCGGAATAGTGCTTATTCTTTTTTTTTTTTTTTAAAGAAAGAATAGTGCTAATTCTTGTGTTAGCCTTTAAAAACAAAATATATAAATTAAAGAGTTTTTGGCATATTTGACCCATATGTTATTCGCATATTAGTAAAATAGTTTTTTAGTTATTTTTTTAGTAATTAAGTTTTTAAATTTTAAAAATTTTGACAATTAATTTTTTTATTTGTTAATGTTAAAATTTTTTATGAAATTAAATATGTT
The DNA here is from genome assembly GCA_002914805.1 of Parasponia andersonii. Lineage (NCBI taxonomy): Eukaryota > Viridiplantae > Streptophyta > Magnoliopsida > Rosales > Cannabaceae > Trema > Trema andersonii. The sequence continues at coordinate 267,597 of JXTB01000056.1, forward strand.
TAAATTCTCTCACAAAAAAATGTTTAAATTAAAGAAATTAGTAATTCATTAACACTAATTAGTTTTAAAGGAGAAATAGAAAGAAATTTTAAGAAAAAATTCAAAATTTTAAAACTTTTTATTTTTTAAAATTTTGTATATCACATTGATGAGTGAGTTTTACTCATAAATTAGATATCATTTAAATGAGATGTTTTAAATGAGATGTTTAGTAGATTCTCGGGGTTTTTGTGGGTTTTGTTTGTAGGTTAATTAATTTTGGTCACATAGTGAAAATGACATAATTTATGGCGAGTTGAGCAAAGAAGAGAGCGGCTTGGCACTTGTATTTGGCACTAGAGCACTTTGAAGGTTCAAAAAGAGTGAAATTTTAAAGAGGAAAAAAAAGTTTCAGAGAAAGTGGCACCCCAATGCCATTAGGAAGTGTTCCGACGCTAGTTTGGGTGAAAAGAAAAAAAAAGGTAGCAAGAGTGGCATCCCGGCACTACTCTGTGAAAATTTAGCACATGATTTTATTTTTACGCCTTTTGACCTAATTTTTGTAGTGGTCGCCTCCTAACTTATAAATAGGTCTTTTCTAGACTTATTTGGGACATTCTCGAGCCAAAAACAATACAAAAAATAAGAAAGAAACCGAGAGTGAAGGATTGAAGGCTAAGCGAATGGCATCCCAGAGACAGAATGTCATTGATTTGACTTCTAGCTTTTTCTACTATTCTTTATTGTTTCTTTTCCATGTCTATGACCATGTTTAGAGTTTATTTTCTTTTTATTATGAATTAATTTTATTTTCCAGGGCTACAATGTAGCCAGATTATGATGTCTTGAATTATTTCAATTCCAATTCAATTTTATGTTTATTTTTTATTCTATGCTAATTGTATTAATCTATGCTTAATGCTTGTGAGGGTTTTGCCAACTTTTGCATGAGATTAAAGGTTTAATCCCAAATCTGAGAAGGGATGATTGAATTTGTCTTGATTAATATGACATAAGATCATCATAGGATAGAGATATCGATGAAGTTTGTGCAGTAATATGAATTTCTTATGCTTAATGAGTTTTGGTAGATTCATAGTTCACATAGAGATATTGGAACTTGTTTACTAGAACATGCCTATTAATTCTTAAGAAAAATTGATAAAAAAATTAGAGAGATTCACTGTTAGCATAGGAAATGAGCATAAATTGTTTGGATTAATATGTTCAGACAGATTAATTTAGGTAAAATTAAAATCCTAAGTTTGTAATTATTGGAAGTTTTGTTAAGTTATTTATAAGCTTAATTTCATTTATTTATTTTATTTTATTTTATTTCTTTTCAATTGTCGTAATTACGGTTGTTCAAATAAAATTTGAAATTAATATAATTCAGTAATTGGAAATACAAGTCTCTGTGGGACGATACTCTATTTATACTATATTACTTGTTCGATGACGTGCGCTTACGTTTAATAAATTCCACAACACATATTATTAATTGTAACTAATTTTTAGTTACTTTCTTTCCAATTCCAACCAGTGCTAATAAAGTATTGATTTTGACCTTCAAAAATCTCATATGTGACTTGATAATTTAACAATTACTTACAAAAGAGATTTAATTGCAAAGATTTTTATAACTTATGGACTTAATTGTCAAAAAAATAACTCAATGACCATTTTGCCAATCTTGAGTAAAACAAGGGGCAGTCATGCTAAAAACCCTAAATTAAAAATAAGATGCACGTGAGTGGAAAGTCTTGAGACACAATATTATTATATTCGATATATATCATCACTGCCAATGGAACTAGAGTATTGTTATTTATCTTGAGTCTTAAGCTTATTACAGGATATGTGGTTTCTTGTTATAGGTGTTAAAGTTTTTTTTGCAGGTGTTTATATGTGGATCCACTTGTAAAAAAAGCCACCTCAGTCGTAAAATTATCTCGCTCAGAATAAAAAGCTTTATCGATGTTAATATGCAACTTTTTAACAGGTAAAAACATAAACATAACATGTGAAATTGTATATTTGTTTTTGGTTAGAGAGACTCTTATGTTCATTGTTCATTTTTAATTTTTATTTTTTTGAAATGTTAACTATGGAAAAAAAAAAATACAACGAACTATAGCTTTTTAGAGTTTTAATTTTATTTTTTGGCTTATACAATAATATTAATAGTTTCACCGTTTAAAATCTCTGTAAATATCTATCCGAGCAAAAATTTGTACTAAATATGGAATTTAAACGGGTAATATCTAATTTCTGTTAACAAACACTTAAAAGCACATTAAAAATAAATTAAAATAATCAATACAAAAATATGTAAATATATTTTATCTATAGATTATATTTTTGCACAAACCAAAAATATGATTGAAACTGCATAAAAGTCATAGCTCTGGATATTTCTTTGGCAACTAAACCCTTTTAGAATCTTAAATACGAAATTGTGAGTTAGCTTAAGTCTTAATCATGTGATGTTAATTATCACTTAGCAACTTCTTAATGATATATATATTTTCCAAATAGAAAGAGGATAGAAACTCCCTGGCAGTGCCGGGGTCATTAGTTTTATGAAAAAATGGCACTCGATTCTAATTTCGTCAGGATATCACATATACTCGATAGTTGTATTTTTTTTTTTCTTTTCTCTTTTGAGTGGATATTTGATAGTTGTATTTTTTATTTTTTTATACTAAAATCTACTATGTTTTGTCGTTAAAAATCAATATTAATCTTCAACTTACAAAGTATTTGAAATTGTTCATGCGGGATAGTTATGTAATTTTAAATGGCTTTTTGGCACCACTAGTCCCTAAGATTTGTGTGTTTTGGCATATTTGTACCCCTCCTCCTATTTTTGGCATTCAAATTCCCTACCAAACAAACTTGAATTGAAGCAATCAAAGTTCTTTCCTCTGTTTCGGTTTAAATTTTGCCGTTAAAAACAGTTTTAAGGATATTTTGGTAAATCAGGTAAACCTCAGCACCACTTTCATCCACACACGACGACGACTCATTGCCTCCGAAGTCGGTGGTTTTCTGGCTCTCTCACCGAGGTGATTAATGGCGCAATTCGCCACATATACGAGGCCGATCTGAGAAGTGGGTGGGGGATCACGTGGTTCAGGAGGTGAAGTTGTTGGCTAAGAAAGAGATCGCATGGCTCTCGACTCCGCCATTGACGAGCTTCTTCACCTTGGAATGCCGATCTAGTTGACTAATTTCTGGGATCTATTCTCAAATTCAGAAACCTAACATTTGCTTTCTTTCACTTCGGAGATTTTTTTTTATTATTATTATTCTTTCTTGATATTAGATTTATCACTGTACGAAAACCATTATTGCATGAGCAAATTAACGATGTACAGCTTCAATGGTAGGATTAGGCATCAGAACCTTCATCTCTATATTTGGGATTTTATGCGTAAACGGTGGAGCGAGTATCGAGAAACAAAACCAAAAAAAATCACTGATTGTTGTTGTTCTTGTTCAAGGGCAACAAAATGTTAATTTTTCAGGGTTTTATCGTATCTGATGTTTTGGGTCTAATGTTTATTTATGTATGGTTTTTGCCATCTCTTTTTATTTTTTGAGAAATTAAGCCTGCACCATAATTGGCATATTTTGAAGCGTATCCTTACTTTAATAATCCTATGAAAAATATGCTCATCGACAAAAATATCTTTAAAAAACTTGAGAAAAACTAAACTGTGCCCAGTATTCATTTTGATTATTTCTATCTCTCTCTATAGTGGACGGATCCTTTAAGCTATCTCTAAACTCTTTTTTTCTCGTCTCTGACGTCCTTTAACTCGAGAAATCTGTCACTTCGTCTCTCGAATCTCTCTCTTCGACTCGAGAAATTCTGGTCAAGTTCCTTCTCTCATCTTTGATCCACTTAAGCTCTCAAATCTGAACAAACAAGCGCCGAAAACACCAAATATCGTCACCATCGTCGACAAGCATAAAAGAACAAAATGACTCTACCAAAAAGATAATTAAAATACAATTTCAAAGTTTCATTTTGAAAGTAAAATTAGGAATTTCGATTAATATAGCTAATATATCGCTTAAATCCATTTTCGACTAAATTTCGTTGATATTCAAAGATGTTTGACAACTTATTGAGTTATTATAGATGAAAAAATAATTTTTTCAGAAATAGGTATTTTAGGACTTATGCATCTTTCGATAAATTTCGTTTCATTTCGAGGACTTCTCGATCATATTTTGTATATATTTCAATTATATTTTGATGTTCGGATTACGTTTTAAATGATGATAAATATTCGATGTCATTTCGATGGTATTTCGATTAATTTTCGACTAAATTCTCTATGTTTTCAATTGTTTTCAATTAGGTTTCGTTTAATTTTCAGTTGTAGAGCTAAAATGGTCGCCATTGTCAGTGTTAGTTTTCAATTAGGTTTATATTTCGAATATATTTCGATTTGTTTTCGATTTTGTTTCGATTTGGTTTCGATTATTTTTCGATTTCTTCTTGGTTGTAGAGGTAAAAGTTGGTCAATAATATCAGTGCTAGTTTTCGATTCACGTTCGAGATAATTTCGACATACTCTATTTTTCGATATATTTCAATACGGTTTTTTGATGAATAAACAATTATAAATAGTTTCTACCTTTTTACTCGACGAATGTCGAAATGCCCTCGAATGGGTTTCATCAAATTTTTGATGCATTTTGATTTTTTTCGATTACATCTCGATTCTTATTTGATGGATTTCGATGATGTGTAAAATTCTTATATTTCTGAAAATATTTTCTAATTTTTTTTTCCTTCGATACAAAATCCAAATTCAAAGTTTCTTGTAACTGTCGAGAATCACTTTCCTAGAAGGATCATTGTAAAAAATACAACTGTTATATCAAAGATCAAGCAAAAATTTGAAAAATATAGTTTGATGGAGAGGACAGATGAATGTCTGTTTAAGCAATTTTTTCTCGCTCCTCCAATACACGCATCTAGAGTCTACACCACCTATTGTTGAGGATGTTGAAATCCACAAAGTTCGCAGAGTTATAGTTTTTAATTGGGGATAACTATTTGAGATTTGGTCTTGTGAGTTTTTCTTAATAACAGTCTCAAATTTTGGGAAGGATCTGGATGTTGTCAAACTCAAATCTTTATTTGGTAGCATAAAGCTCAAATAGACATACCTGAATAACGAAACCATAGTGAGATCTGATGAATTAAAAGCCATTTTTTTAAATAGTGAAGAGAAGAAAGACATGTGGAAGTTAGCTTTGTGCTACTTTGTTGATGGACTATTGATGGCAAAAGAGTCAAGTACCAAGATTCAAATGGAGATGCTATCTTTTATTGAGAATGAGGAAGATTTTTTCAATTATCCATGGGGAAAGCGATCTTATGAGTGGACTTTTATGGGTTTGAATAAAGATATGAACTACCAGAGGGAAAATTATCTAAATAAGATTTAAAAAAAAAAAACGGGCTAAGAAAGCTCAATGTACGATGTATGGATTTAGTATTGCTCTCTAATATTGGGCTTATAAGGCTATTCTAAAGCGGACCAGTGTTTTTGATGATAACCTTGGTCTTAAATTTTCAAGAATGCTATCGTGGACGAGCAACAAAACTCCATCACAAAAAGATTGCAAAGATATACTGAAGATTAAAAAAGTAAGTACATAATATACTTTCTATGGTTTGTTAATATTATCTTATCTGTCTTAGTTGATTGAAGTTTTTTTTTTTTAACTATTTTGCAGCTTGTGACGAAGGCCATATTAAATCCATGAGAAATAGAGAAAGAATTCTATGGCCAAATATATCACGATCCACATTATAGCCTCAGCAGTACTAAACTTGAGGAAAAGGGAGTCGAAGGTGAGGAAGATGATGAAAACAAGAAGGAGGCATCAAAGTAAAGCGAGCTGCAGAAGAAGCTGGCATCTTTAATTGCACCACAGATGAACCAAATGTTAAACCAGAGGAGCAACCATCAGACGTTATGCCTCGTTTACGTACGTCTTATACTAAGCTGAAGGCTAATATCACTGAATTAAAGGCAAACTAGACTGATAATAAAGTAAACCAGGTGGTACTGAATGATAAATTGGATAGGTTGTTGAAGATGATGGAGGAAACAAAAACACAGCTGCAACCACACATTTATGATCCAGATGCCATCGAGCCCGATGTACTTCCTAAAGGGTATAAACCTGGGGATAATGTTGCTGTGTGGACTCCCAATAAACAGAAAACACCTGAACATATAGCCCCTGAGTAACAGCAAACTCCTGGCATGAAAGAGGTACACCCAAGTGTTAAGTCCATAATAATAGAGTTATCTAATTGCCTTAAGTTTTGCTATATTCTTATTTATCTTAAGTTGTTTTAAGTATTTTTCTTATTCTTTTGATATTTTGTTCGTTTTTGTTGATAGAAGAATGAAACAAAGGTGTTTGATATAAAATGAGGTGAATTTGTGACTCACAAATAGGTTTTACAAACCATTAGGATCAAAGTTGAATCCGATATAGTCATAACGCAATGAAAATTAGGCAAATCAGAGCTGAAACAAAGAAATAGCACACCCGAGAATCTAAGGCACCAAACTAACGAAAAAGTGGCACTGAGGTGTCAAAAAGTAGCACTACAGTGCAAAGTCTCAGGAATCTTTGGCACCGCAGTGCCACCTTCTGCGTCCTAGGACAATAATTGACGACTAAGATCAACTTTTGACAATCCAAGGGTCTATATTTAACTTGCCTTAGGTTTTTATGAGCCTCCTCTTTACAACCCTATTTTTGGGATTGAAAGAGGCATGCGAGGATAGAGAGAAAGAGAGAATAGTAGCCATGGAATAAGAAGAAGAAGAAGAGGAAGAAGAAGATAAATACATAGTCACCTACTCCATTTCTTGATTCTCTTATCAACATCAACATCATAGTTTGCTCTTAGGTTTTCCTTTTTTTTTTTTTTTTCTATTTCTTTATATTTTCCATATTTAGAGAGTAATATAGTTGAAAGCAAATTCTAGATAGAGGATTCAAGGGAGTAAGAGCCAAGCTTAGAAAAGGAGCTTGACAACCTCCATGAACACCTTCAAACTTTTCTAAAGGGGAATTCTATAACTTTTCTCTCTTTAATTTTGTATTTCTTGAATTCATTGGATTATAATGTTATTGTTCTCAATTAATATTATGAACTAAATATTTATTTCTCTACTTTTACTATGTGAGCCAATCTAGTATCTTGTATTTGTTTATTTCTCTTCTTTCATTAATCAATTCCATTATTGAGTTATTTGTTTTACCTTATACTTATTGCTTCTATTTAATTGATCACTAAATAGATTGTTGAGTGAAACCTTTATAAACTTGGGAAGAGGAATTTAGGTTTGGACTTAGGTAAAACAATATAAGATTATCTAGATTGGGGTAAGTTTGCATAGGATGAGAATATAATTATGTGACTTGTGCAATATTTGTGTGAGAATTACTAAACTTAATGAATCTAATCAATTTATGTTAGGAGAACATATTAGCTTGTCTAGATATTTTTATTTATGTCTTGAAATAGAGTTTGTGAATACATTCGAATTCTCAATTAATAACTCTAGTGGATTAATTATTGTAATAAAAAAATTGGGAAATTATGTGTTTAAAGGATGGTTGGAGAATTAGTAAACCTAGACATTTTTCTTATTATTTATCTTTTATTCATTTTGCATGCTAGTTTAGTTGTTTTATCTTATTTTTCTAAAAACTATATTTCAGTTGTTTGGATAAAGTTAGAATTGACTAATTTTAATACTTAGCTTAGATTTAGTAATCAAACTTTGTGGGTTCGACACTCTAACTCCTAAATCTATATTATTTGTAACCGTGTGCACTTGTACGGGAGTGTGTGAGTATAATTTATAGTTGCATATTCCAACTAATAAGTTTTTAGAGCCGTTGTCGGGAATTGAAATACTAATTCTTAATACCAATCAATTCTAGCTAATTCAAACTTTTCTGTTATTTATTTATTTTTCTTAGGTTCTTTTCGATGGCATACTACGGTTATTATGGAGGTAGAGACATGATGGATACCGATCAACAATGCCACGAATCTTTCATGGCTTTGAGCACTCAATTGAGCGAAGTGAATAAAAAATTAGAAATCATGGAGTTGATGGCTCAAGTGAATGAATTGACTAAGAGAATTGATGCCTTTGGTGTACAAGCTTCCCAAAGAACATTTGTGAATTGCCAATTATGTGGAAGAAGCCACCTAAGGACATGATGTCCGTACAACTTGCAACCCGTACACTTTGTTGCTAATGGCCATATGCAACAAAGTTACTTACACTCAAACTTCTACAACCCGAGTTAGGAGGCATACCATGATTACTCTTAGTGCAATAATCAAGGCCCATCACTAAATTTCCACATTGAGCCGATATTTATATCGAAGTTCCCTCATCAAGTACCTATACAAGAAGAGAAGCCATCATTGGAGAAAGTGCTTGAGTATTATATACGAAGAATGGATACATACCTCCCCTAGCAAGAGAAAAAGTCATCCATAGAGGACTTAATGATGTAACAATTGCAAAGAATAGATGCTTTTCTTCAAGAGCAAGATGCCTCAATCTGAAATCTATAATATCAATTAGGCCATCTTGCTATAATCGTCAACCATCCTGAATGCATCCTTCATGGCAATATCGATTCAACTCCAGAGGAGAATTATTGCACTACTATAACTTGTAGTGGTTTGAATAATGATGAATTGATTTTTGAGCTTCAAGAAGAAGAGGGAGATGGGAGAAATGCCACTATGCAAAGTGATGTGGAGCATCATATGAATATCAACACCATATCCTATGAAGAAAATCTAATTTCAAGGCTACCATTGATGAGAAAACTTCGAATTGAAGACCTTAGAGAGGAATTTTCTTGTCCATAACCATTAAATCAACAATTTCCAGCATGTAGACCATTGGTAACTCATTTTCATCATTTTTTCTCTCAAAATTATGGATATGAAATATTGCACTCTAAAACTAGGAGCACAAAAGACCACATCCGTGTATTTAGATGGTCAATTGATGATATAAAGGGAAGACCGTATTTGGTCTCAATTTGTGGATGAGCCACCAGTAAAAAAGGCAGACCAAAGCCTTTAATTCAAGTGCTTCTTGAGAGGTAACCCAAGTATTTTTTTTTTCAATTTCGGGGAATAAAGAAACCAAAGAAATGGGACCAACTCAAAAAAAACAAACCTTAAAACCAAGGGCCAAACAAAAGAAGAATCCCAAACTCATTCTTTTGTTCTTTAATTTTCCAATATTTTGCATGCTAAGTTTGGGGGAAGGGATAAGCCATGTTGAACTGTGCTTGTGTTAGTTTATTTGTTGTTCTGTGTTTATTTTTCTAGTTGTGTGATTGTGTGCTTGAATAAATAGAGATATTTTGTGCTTTCTTTGGTAACCACCTAGTTCCAATAATAAGAACCTTAAGTGAATTGGTGCATAACATATTGAAAAATATGGATATTAGCTTAGTCTTATGGATAATTCTTGTATTAGTTCCATTTTTATTGTGAAAGTTTATATTTGAGCACAATGTATTGATTCTTGATTTGTGTAAATCTAGAGAATGTTTATGTAAACGTGACATTTTGATAATCTCACAAGTGTTAGAATTTGCTTGATAATCTATTAATGTGAAATTCTAGATAACATTTCACCAAGGAAATGATTTAGACAATCTTTAGACTGTTTGAGTCTTTCAAGCTAATCATGATATATTTAATCCATAGTATACCCATTTTGAGCCATATAAAGCCTTTTCTTTTTCAACCACATATATATATTAGCTTAACCTAAAATAATATCATTCAACCTTTACCCCTTGAGCATATTGATTGTTCTTATTAAATTATTTTGAGCTATGTTATTTTATGGGAGGATGGATGGAGTGAGATTGAGATTGGAAAAAAAAAAAAAGAGTTACATACTTGTTCATGAAAGAAAGAAATAAGTTTATAGGTATGCAACTCAACAACAACCTCCACCCCTCCCCCCCAAAAAAAAGAATAAGTGTTTGGCTATGTATAAAAGAACAACTCTACATGAGTTCTAAAGTTAATGTACTTAAAGGTGATTTAAGTTACTTTATCTAAAACAATATACCTTCACTTGAGCTTACATTACAACCTTAATGAAGACTTTTTGATCCGTTGTGTTGTGTTTATCTACATTAGTGGAGATGGATTTGAAAAGCAAACTTATGGAACTTGATTGTTACCTTTAAGATTTTGTGCTTAATATATGTTTGTATAAATTTATCTGGATTTCACACAATGATAGAAGAAAGGCACACATATACACATGGAAAATCTAATTTGAAATGGGATGTGCTCTTAAGTTATTCTTAATACCTAGCTAATATTTGTACTTTTCTTTAGGTTATGTTATTATGTGAGTATTGAGAAACAAATCGGAAATCACCAGTGTCAGTACATTATCTCTTCTATATTTTTAGGTATTTTTCTTTTTCTTTTGCTTGAGGACTAACAAAATCTTAAGTTTGGGGTGTGTTAAATACATTATAATGGAGTTATCTAGTACTAATGTGTCTTAAGTTTTGCTATATTCTTATTTATATTAAGTTGTTTTAATTATTTTTCTTATTGTTTTGATGTTTTTTTTGTTTATATTGATAAGAGAATGAAACAAAGATGTTTGATGTAAAATTAGGTGAATTTATGACTCACAAATGGGTTTTTCAAATCATTGAGATTGAAGTTGAATCTAATACGGTCGTAACGCAACAAAAAATAGACAAATCGAAGTTAAAACTAAAAAATTGTGCACTTGGAAAGCTGTGATGCCAAACCAGTAGAAAAGTGGCACTGGGGTGCCAAAACGTGGCACCGTAGTGCCAAGTCTCGATAATTTTTGGTACCACAGTGCCAAAAATAGTACCGCGGTGCCACCGTCTGCATCATAGGCCAATAATTGACGGTTAAGATCAACTTTTTGATAATCCAAGGATCTAGATTTGACCTACTTTAAGTTTGCACGAGCCTTTTCTTAAAACCCTATCTTTGGGGTTGAAAGAGGCATGTGGGGATAGAGAGAAGGAGAGAGTGATAGCCATGGAAGGAGAGGAAAAAGAAGATAATTATATACTCACCTACTCTATTTCTTGATTCTCTCATCAACATCAACATCATAGTTTGTTCTTAGGTATTTCTCTTCTTTTTCTTGTTCCTTATATTTTCTATATTTAGAGAGTAGTATAGTTGAGAGAAAATTCTAGAAAGAGGATTTAAGAGAGTAAGAGCCAAGCTTGGAAGAGAAGCTTGATAATCTCTATAAACACTTTCAACCTTTTCTAAGGGGGAATTCTATATCTTTTCTCTCTTTGATTTTATACTTCTTGAATTCATTGGATTATAATGTTATTGTTCTCAATTAAATATGAACTAAATATTTATTTGTCTAGTTTTACTATGTGAACTAATTTAGTATCTTTTGTTTGTTTATTTTCTTCTTTCATTAATCAAATCCATTATTGAGTTATTTGTTTTACATTATGCTTATTACTTTTATTTAATTGATCGCTAAATATATTATTGTGTGAAACCTTTATAAACTTGGAAAGGAGAATTTAGGTTTGGACTTAGGTAAGACAACATAAGATTACCTAGTTTGGGATAAATTTGCATAGGATAGAAATATACTTATATGACTTGTACAACCTCTATGTGAAAATTACTAAACTTAATAAATCTAGTCAATTTATGTTAGGAATAGCATAGTAGCTTGTTTAGATATTTTCACTTATGTCTTGAAAAAGAGTTTGTAAATACATTCGAATTCTCGGTTGAAAACTCTAGTAGATCAATTAGTGTAAGAGGGAAATTAGGAAATTGTGTGTTTATAGGATGGTTGAGGAATTAGTAAATCTAGACATTTTTCTTATTATTTATCTTTTATTCATTTTGCATGCTAGTTTAGTTGCTTTATTTTATTTTTCTAAAAACTCTATTTCGGTTGTTTGGATAAAGTTAGAATTGACCAATTTTAATACGTAGATTAGATTTAGAAATCAATCCTCGTGGGTTCGATACTCTAACTTCTAAATCTATATTACTTATGACCGTGTGTACTTGCATAAGAGTGTGTAAGTATAATTTATAGTTACACATTCTAACCCATACCAATTGAGGTTCTTGGAGTTCAGTTTTATAGAAAGAAACGAGTAGCCCACAGGACCAACAGACTTATTGACTACCTCGATCCCTCTAACAAGAAGTTTAAGGTCAATGATCCATGCAAGCCAGACCTTTTTTGGAAAATTGACAAGAAACAACAAGATACATTCAGGAAATGACTTGCTGGATCCATTGACAACCGGAAGCTAATCCAGCCTCCCACCAATTCGGCATCTGTATCATTCTTCTTTGATCTCCAAACCCATTGGAAGTGGCTTGTAGATGAGGTAATATAATCTATTATGTAAATCTACATAATATTTATTATATTTCATTGATCATGCAGCATATTGATAAGACCTTTTAGTTGATACGAGAATGACTTTGATTTTTCCCAAAAATGTTTAGAAATAAGGTAGTTATTGCCGACATGATCTTCACTGCATGTATGAATGGTCGCTAGATTGGTTTCAAGAAAAGCTCAAACAAATCAAAATTTAAGTAGGTTGACTAGTTTACCAACTATAACAAAGAAGATTCAAACAACTTTCAACGTCTTTGGATAGAAGTTGATCAAGTGTACTACCCCTTCAATATCGATTCAAACCATTGGGTACTTGTAGAGGTCAATCTTCCTGCGCATGCGATTAGTATATATGACTTTGATCAAGCATTGTATAATGCTATGTCAATCAAGGAAGCCATGACTCCGATGGTGAAGATGCTTCCACAATTTTGTTGTCTATCCTTGAGATCACTAATCGAGTTGATCTTGATTTTGCTACTCTGACCAGACCTCGGAAGTTTGATATGAGAAGGTTGCCTCATGAGGACGTGCTACAAACAAGGAAAAGGTATTTGAATACGGTTCCCCAATTTGAGAAGCAAATATTTAATTTTTTGGTCTCACACTAACTATGCTAATTTTCCTCTGTAGCGGCGATTGCGATATTTTTTTAGTTATTGGAATGCATCTTGGCCTGATCTTCTACTGAATTCTGTTGTTGATAATTTTATTCAATTTTCAAAAGATAAACTATGTGTTAATTTATTTTATCATAAATTAGAGCCATAGATATTGTATATGAATAATGTGTTGAAGTTGAAAATGTATATTGTTAACTTTTTTGTTAAATAACATGTTAGAATTTGATTGGAAATAGAAAGAGATTAATTTCTAGTTTAGTGTAAATTGAAATTTGATGGAGTTCGATTGTATTTCGATTGTATTTCGATGTAAATACTATATACTCATCATTATTTATGCAACAAACAAATTCTCGTTGCTATTAGGTGACATTTTGATGCCTGCTTGATTACAGTTCGACTAGATTCGATGGTATTCAATATCTGTAATCTTTTCTCTAAGTTTTGATTCAATTTAAATGATATTCGATTATATTTCGATGGTTTTTCAACTAATGAAAATCTTCCAAAAATTAATATCATTTTAATTAGTAAATATTATAAACAAAATTGTATGGATTGATGCGTCGACTCAAAGCAGCTGCCAATACATGCGTACATGGCAGATCTATCAAATCAAACTTTCTACAACTATAAGTCTTTGTCTATAAATTAACTCGACTATCTCTATTACCGTCCATGACATAAAACTCATAATAGCTGAGGGGCTGAACAATCAAAGTCTTCACAGCCTCAATATGGTCCTCCAATTTCTTTTCAATCTTTTTTGCTAACAGTTTATTAGATTCCATTGCTAATGTTCGTTTTTTAAAGAACTAAGTTTGTAGTATGTACCTCAGAAACTCTGTCAAAATTGTGACTAGATATTTTTGTGCATCTCTACTCGTGTTATTAAAATTCTCAACATTATTATTTGTCATGATATTATAACGAAAGGTAGAAAAGTTTGCACAACTCCATTTCTCAATGCTTATTTCATCTAAATAATTAGCAATGACTTGATTCTTGACTTTGATCTTCTCAAAATGATGAAGAAAGTCATTCATCCTATAGTATTTTGTCGCTAAGAAGTATTTATTGTGGTAATGATCACTCTTGAATTTTATTTGGATATTCATACCAATATAATGTATGCAAGCTCTGTGGTATGCTTCAAGGAATACATTTGACAATACATTTACAATACTTGGGTGTTAGTCCAATACAAATACTAAGTTCTCAACGTCTCCAATTTCTTCCTTTAGTTTCATGATAAAATACATTATGGAGTCGTTATTCTCTGAGTTGATTGCTCCAAATGCAATAGGATACAACTACCTATTTGCATCGTGTGCAATAATAGCTAACATTGTCCATCCACAATTTGTTTTCAAGAAAGATCCATCCACACACAACATAAGACGACATGCTGCTCTAAATCCCTGAATAGATGCACCCATGATATGAAGAAATACTTGAAACGTCTCTTCTCATCGGTCTCTAAATGAGTTATTGTTCCTAGATTAGTCTTCTCTAACATATATAGGTAAGATGGCAACTTTTGGTATGAACCGTCTACTATTCCCCTGACATACACAAGTGCTTTTTCCATACATCTCTGTGCCTTTTTATATGTCATGTTAATCGTATAGTCTTTGGAACACTCGTCGATTATTGATTGATGGACATAATCAGGGTTGGCTGGATTTGTGTATTTTCTCTTAATACAATGTCCAATAACCTATAGTGTCACTTGTCTAATGTCCTTATGCCTTATTACTAATGAACATATGTGTTCAGGCACATATCTTTGCACCTCAAATGTGTCAGACTGCTCCACCTTTCTAGCTCACAACTGCCACTTATAATTGTCATCTATATATGTTATAAACTAATAGTCTTTGACCAACTTTTTCACTTTGAACTCAAAATTAGACTTCATTGCATGAAAATGCAGCCTCAGCTTCAATTCTTCTATATTCTCAAATAGTTAACCGATCATGATTTTTACTGAATTAGAAGAGGGGTTCCCTGTGGCAATTCTCTCTCCAAAACCAAGGGAGCACTCCACTTCGATGCATTATCTACTATTTTTACTCTATGCACTTGACTACTTGAAGTCCCTAGTATTGTCCCTAAAGTCTTAGGTACTTTACTTGACTCTTCTCATTCAGGTATACTTATCTGCAATCTCTTCTTGTTCGTTGCAAATTCTTTCTCATTATTTGCTCTCTCCAAATCATCCTTATTGTTGTTTAAGTTAACACTATCACCAAAGCATTCTTTTAACTCTTCTAGATGCATGTTTTCTGCACCAAAACCCCAATCATAGTAGTTGTCACTATCAACCCTTAGTGGAGGACATATTTTTGGAGGACACACCGTCACTGTAGGTGGAATTGGATTTACCTCTTGCTCATCTATTTTTTCTGCACATGTTTCAGGCACGAATAAAGTATTTTGACTACAATCCCCATCCATAGGGCTCAACTTTGATAACATGGATACACATAAAGGAGTATGATACTAAATAAAGTAAGATATCTCTTCAAGCCAAAATTCTAGCTCGCTATCAGTAGTAATCTTCGTTGGAGGTATAGGGATGCCATCTCTACCACCATATTTATAAAATTCTAAATCAAAACGATTTTTATCAACTCTAATCACCTTATACAGTTTGTCTACAAAGGTCACAAAAGTTATACCCTTCCACATACCCTCGGCCTTATTTTCTTTAATAATATAATACCATAATATTTTCTTTGACGAAAACATCCATTCACCATTATATAAAGCTATGATGTCGAAACGTAACTCTGCAGATAAAACAGAAATTAGATTCATCTGGTATTCAAAATTAACAAATAAATCATAACATATAAAAGGATTTTCCAGTCATCAAAAATTGGTCTAAATAAGATCGAAAATAATCGAAATTGATTGAAAAATATTAATCGAATATTCATAAAAAAAAAGTGTCAAAAATATGTAGAAATTTCGAGTTACATCTAATTATGGTCGAATTCTAATCGAAAAAAATCTTAAATCTCTGCTTTCATTGAAATATGGTCGAAATGACATCAAATTATCGTGTAAATCTAGTCGAAAAAAAATCCAAACTCTTAGATTTCATCAAAATATGGTTGAAATAATATTGAAAATTCAATGCTTATCGTGATGCCGAGATATTTTTTTTTTAGAATTTTGCAGATATTCCTAGAAAATAAATTTTAGTGAATAAATTATGCTCATAACATATCGAAACTTAGTTAAAAACCATTTCAAATAGTACCCATAACATTTGAATATATAAATTATGTACCGAATTCGCGGATGTCCTTCCTCCGTCTTTCTGCTTCTTCTTTTTCCTGTTTTTTTAACCCTTATTCTTTTCTTCTAATCTGTTCTTAAAATTTCAGTTTCTTAGATAGTGTGATAACTTGAAGAATGAGATTAAAGAAAAGATTATGAGCATATAGAGGGAGGAATGAGGAGCTTCAACTAAGTTAAAAAGGAGAAGAGATGCATATACATTGTAAACCAATTCTTAAGAGTACAACTGACATTTCAAATGAATATATGCATATTTTTCAGAGTTTTATTGAGGGAAGCATATAGTCCAAAATATAGTAAATTTTGGAAATTGATTCTCAAGTCTAGAACAATTAAGAATTGCAATGGTTTTAATCTTTTCCCCTAGGATGACCATGCGATTTTGGGTTTCAATATTAAGCAGAGAGATTCCATAACCAAAATATCCTTAAAGATAGGTCCATGTGATTGGCACGTGATTTTTTTAACGGCAAATTTAAATGGAACAGAGAAAAGGACCTGATTGCTTCAAGTTTGTAAGCTTAGGGATTTGAATGTCAAAAATAAAGGGTGGGGGTCCAATATGCAAAAATGCATAAAGATTAGAGACTAATGATGCCAAAAGCCAATTTTAAATACTCAAAGTGGTAGTTATTAGAGCGAAAAAACAAAGAGTTTAACCTTTCTAAGAAAATTTTAATAGGATAGTTCTATTACGGCACTCTTATCTACTCTTATTTTACTTTTTCTAAAACTATCCTTCATTTGACTTAAAATTTACACCCACTTTATTGAACAAAAAAACTCTATGAAATAAGGAATAATGAATTTTTTTCCCACCCTATACCGTTGTCTTCCTGTCGTCCTTCATCATCTTCATTTGTATGTTCATCTTGTTCTTGAATTTCATTCTTCCAATTCACGCATAGTCAATTCAAGCATACCTATAACTAGAAATACAAACGAATAACATTAGAAGTTATACTTCTCATTTGAGGAAAGAAAAAAAAAAATCATACTTCCTAGAAACGATTTCATTTTTGTGAATAGAAAAAATTACATTAAAGAGAAAATACCTAATTAAAAAGCAAAACATAAATCTTGAAACCAATGAAAAGGGGATGGTGCTGATATAACAAACTTAATAAGATCGTGCTTATTTTGCTGCTAATTAGATCATAGAACAAGGAAAAAGAGCTGATATAAATTTTTTCCACTCATGCTACCCCATAAATCTCAGTTTGCAAACTCCACCAAAAAAATTCTCAAAATCCAATGAATCGGTCGGGAATTGACTAAAAAAATGAGCCCTTGTCGTCGATTATAAATTGATTAAGCCCTCGTCATTGTCGTCGATGAAATCAAGTGAGGAGGTTCTCAATCTTTTTTTGGAATTAACAGAATAATATTGTACAGAGGTTTGGGATTTAGGTACCAAAACATAAAGGTTAGAGAACTATGTGTCAAAAATACTAAAAATTGGGGATTTTTGCTGCCAATTACCCAAGAAAAAAAAAATCTGTAGGCAATGTGAACAAGATTCGAAGCCTAACTTGTCACTTGGTGCTGGTGGGTTACTAAACCCTTGGATTTTTTTTGGTTGAAAAAATTTAAGTCCCGTTTATTTCAATCATTCCATTCTATTCCATTCAAGTGGAAAAACTCATTAGAATAGGTATTTGTTTTAACAATTACAATTTTTTCATTTAAATACTTTTTTTGAATTAGTGTTTATTTTAACAGTTCAATTTTTCCTTTCAAATAATTTATTAATCATATCAACTATTAGAATAAATTTTTTGTGTTTTTTAATTAGAGTGGAGCCTATGAGATGTTTTTGAATAGTCTATTATAATGTCTCACATTATAATTACAACTCATTTCATTTTATTTTACTTATAATATCTCTCATTTTAATTATAATACATTCTATAATTTCTATTTAAATACACCGTTCAAATAGGTGAACCAAGCAGTGTCTTAATTTTCTTCTCATTCTTAATTGTCACTTGAGGAGATAACTAATGATTGAAGATCTAATTTGGTTAGAAAGATGCGGTGTATTCGAAATTAAACAATGCACATGCGTGTCTAATATATAGTGTAAGATTATAAAGCTCCGTTTAGAATTTGAAATTTTAGAAGAAAAGAAAAAAATTACAAAAGATTTTATTTATTCTTATTTGGATTTCAATAAAAAGAATAAAAATATTTTTCAAAAAAAATGAAAATTAGATTTAATGTCATTTTTACTATATATATATATATAGAATTTGAGCACATTATTTAATAAAACTAAAAATTTTAAAATAGATTTCTATACAGTTATAAGAAAACTATTTTCCTCTTTATTATTTTTTGATTTTGTTCTCATAATTTTTTTCCTCTAAAATTAAAGTTCTAAACAGAGCCTATTTTAAAAATAGGTGTATTTTTAACTTGATCGATTTATGTCTCCTCATTTAAAATTTGAATAAGGACAAAAAATAAAATTGGTAAGTATCAAACCTTGGAAAATTTCTAGTATCCTTTTATCTTTTCTATGAATAGAGAAAAAGAAGAAAAATAAAATAAAAATCTTTCACGAATGCACAAGCACCACAAAAGGAATCTCGCAACGTCAGAAGAATGGGAAAAAAAAAAAGAAATATCAAAAGCTGATACCTTGGCTTCATCAGCCACGTCGTCCCCACATGAATATACAGGATAAGAGATTTTTTTTAAAGAGGTTGGCGGACCCCACATGTGGACTTTCTGTGACATGTTTGCCTTTGCAAGGAGTTTGCTCAAAATCATTTTATATATATATATATATATATCTCTCTCTCATCTCAATCATTTAACACTCACTCAACTAGTTCATCACTTATCAGAGTACTACTCTCCTCTCCTCTCCTCGGTCCTTTCCAGACAGATCTCTTAAGCTAAATCAGGCAGTGAAATGGAGGCTCAACGCAGGATCAAGATGATCGCATCCCACTTTGTACCCACTGATGACCTACACTTATCTCCCACCCACCTCCTCCCCATGGTATACTTCTTTGTTTTTTTTTTTTTTCTTTTTTTTTTTCTTTTTTTGGATAATCGGATTTCGATCCAATTAGATGCTACATATGTTTTTCGGTTTTTTTAATTCTTTGTATGATTTTGCTCTCTTTTTTCGTATTTATTTAAAAATCCTGGTCAGCCTGGTTATATGTTGTATTGTTTGAGGATCATATGCTATTACTTAAATCCATATGGCTGCTGACTGAACTTCTCAAAGGAGTGGAATCAGTATGATACTTATTTATATTTTTGCTTTGGAAGGCAATATTTTAATATTAAGGAATGATTAAGCATCATTGTTTAATCAAATCTTCATTTAAGCTGGCTTTGACCATCAGATTTGAAGATACTTTAGATCTAGAAGAATAGGAACCCATAGTGAAAGGGAAAAATACTACTTTTCAAAGGCATCGCAGATTTAGGACTTGTTTGGCAACATTTTTTTTTTTGTTTTTTGATTTTTTAATTTTTTTAACAGTAAAATGAATTTTGGATATTTTCGCGAGATCTTGAGATCAATTCCACCCTTCAGATTTTAGAAAATAATAATAAAAGAGATTGTCGATCAAGCCCTTATTCTGTTAAATCCGTTGGTTAGTAATAAACCATGAAAAGAGTAATTGAAGCTTTTGAAGTAGCAAACAACTAAGGAATACGGTTGACCACTTTAATTCAGGCTTCTTAAAAATCTAAGGGTGGATTTGATAGAGGATTCAAATCCTATTCTACAAAGGATTTGATATAAGATTCGAATCCTATTCTACAAATTCAGAAACAGCTTTCATGTTCATGTTTATCTTTCCAACTTTCTACGAGAAAGCTGATTCTGAATTTGTAAAATAAGATTTGAATCCTACACCAAATGCACCGTGACTAATTCTTGATTCAATTATTAGCATTAATAGAATCTTTTTTGTGACTTTAACTTCTTTACTCTAAAATAGCTTTGTAATGAATAGTTAATATCATTGTTAGGCCTTAATAAGAAATCAATCTGAACTTCCAGATGTTAAACTAACTACAATGATCAAATAAAATGAGTTGGATGTGCCACTTCTCATTGTAGTATAATCATCTGTAAACTGGATTTTCAGTTCTTTTTTCGCCCTTTCAATTTTCTGTTCCTTGCGTTTTATCAATTAATTAATTTTTTTGGGTCTCAGAACTGCAGCAGCACTTTAAACTCTGTGATCCGAAGGGGTGATAGTAAAATGTATTTTGCGCGGCAAGGATCAGCTTACCAACCTAATTTCATGAGGCAGGGCTCAATTGAAGATGTGATTGAGACTGTAAACAAAGTTAGTCTTCTGTCAATACAGAACAACTCATGTCATGTTAGCCGTACTAAAGAATCAATATTGGACTTGTAGAGGCGAAGCAAATGCAGCCTTATTTAATAAATTTCATTACGTGTGTCATGTTACCTCAATTTTTTTTTTTAAATAAAATTTGATTTCTTTTCTGATACAAGTTTTCTTTGTTTCTAAGAACGACAATGCCACTTTGAATTCTGCTACCAGAAGGTTGGATAGTAAAGTGTATTTTGCTCGACAAGGATCTGCTTATCAAGCTAGTTTCATGAGGCAAGCAGTAGCATCCAGTGAAGAGGTGCTTGTGCTTTTTTCTCACTTAATCAGTTTATTCAATTAAGTTCCATGGTTTGGACTCAGATTTTTAGCATATATACCATGCCAGGTTCTTCCAGCTCAGTCAGACACGCCTCTAAAATCTCTCAAATACTCTGATTCTGGAAATGGGGGCTTATATTATATTTCTCAAGAACGACCCTTATTTTCTAGACCTTCAAGTGTAGAACTCAAAATCCGATCAGGAGAAACATCATTGAAAGCTCGTGAGCTATTTCATACTGACATTCCTCCTAAGTTTGCTGTACCAAGCGGAATATTAAGTCATCAAAAAGAGCAATATTCCTCCAGATCTAATGGTTGGTATTGTTGATGTGCCATACTTGATGTTTTGAGTTTGGATTTTTGGAAGCTTTCAAAATGAGTTGGATATGAAACATTTTGCAATTTTACTCGGAGTCGGAACAAAAAGAAAAGTTTGGTTTCTTCGTTTTTTGTCCTTTTTTTCATTGATAGATTGGTAATACGAGGAGATGTTTGCTTTCAGGAAAGGCTTGTCAGGAATATGATCACTTGTTGGCAATGGACTAAAATATGATCACTTATTCTTCTTTCTCAATATCTTTTGCAGTAATTGAGTGGTCCCCGAGGACGGATATTGCAGAATCGGGGCGAAACTATCTGATTACAGTTGAGATTCCTGGCGTTAATATCAAGGACATTAGGGTGGAAGTTGATGATAAGATGTAAGATTTGTGTTAATTGCTTCTAACTTAATGAAAGTTTCATAAAGTTACGAATCAACTATGAACTGAATTGTCACACCTTTCTGCATCTCAACCCTTATTCTCATCCCCATCCCTGTTCCGAATCCTCCTGTTGATTGATTCACATGCAGGCATGCTTGAAAAATCTGTTACTAGTTAAATGGTGAAGTATTACAGCTAATATGACAAGGGTGTCATTTCCATGGCAGGTTGACTGTAGCAGGTAAGGGCTCCGCACAGCACTGGAAGGTGGCAGGTTCTTCAAACGACTCTTTCTCTGCATTTATCAGAAGAGAGATTGTACAAGGGCCATATGAGGTGGTGTGGCCGCTTCCCGCTAATGTGAACAAGGACAATGTCTCAGCTGAGTTTCTGTAAGTCATGACTTTCTATTACTACATTCCTAAGTTCTGTACTTGTACGTTTTGATAAGCTACAGTTATGACCATCCTTTGATAAGTTGTCTTGGTAGTAATATTGAGAGTAAATTTTTTTAACTTCTTTTTTAAATTACTTGTATATGCAGTTTTGATCTTAAGTTAACTATTTATTCTAAAGTCTTAAGCTCTTTGGAAGTATGCTAACTTTGGTTTTTGTTTCTAAATCAAATTAGTAGAGAAATTCAGAATTGCACGATGAACTGGTTGCAATAACGAAATTAAAGACTTTTTTCGTCGGCTGCATAAAAAAGCTTATTTTGATGGATTTTACTTTTGCAGGGATGGTGTTCTACGAGTTATTATTCCTAAACTTTGAGAACCTGTCAGAGCCAGTGCCGGCAACTATTATCATATAAAGTCTTATAACAGAGGCAACGTCCGATCATCATGAACAAATATCTTTGGAACTATATGTGTTAAGGGAGACATGGTATTGGATGTAGTATATACATGTTCAATCTTGCTTCATTATGCATTTGAGTGATGAATCCTTTTACTGTTTACTTATGAGTGTAGTACTCTTAAGAGTTTCCTAAGTACTAGTACTACTATAAATGCTAGTTATCCAAACATAGTTTGTACTAAAAATCAAGCTCGGAATAAAGAAACTACTGTTCAGTGGACGTATACCACTTTGTCAGCACCCACTCTAGGTACTACCAGGACGAGCGTTGGACTCGAAATCCATACGAGATTTTTTTTTTTTTTGATATAAAAATCCATACGAGATTGGGTTTGATTATTGCTTATTGAAAACATGATTTAATAAACGCCTTGATGATAGTGTGTTCAATTGAAAACAAAGTATTCTAAACGTATTATGTCGTTTTTTTGCTGGAAAGACATGCAACATGTCGTACGTTTTATTGATTTTGCCGTTTATTCGTCAACAGCGACATGTATTGTATTTATTTATTTTTTTGCTGAACTAGCGACAAGTAGTTTTTTCTTTTCTGTTTGTTTTGGGCTGAGATAGCTACGAGTAGTTTAGTCTAGATTGTTGCCAACTTCGTTAACTGATTAATTTGTCGTTTCCTTCATTAACAACAGGTCTTTTCCGGTTATTATTATTTTTTTAAATATGCTTGAAGATAAACAATAGCATACAGCTTCAAGAAAGCGACATGTCCCCTTTAGCTCAACGATTTTGTATTTATAAATAATAATAATAATAATAACACACCATTTACTACGGCAATTTTTTTTTTTTCTTTTTGAAACCATGGAGACCTCCTTTTGTGAAAATTAAAGCAATAGCATGTTTTCAGTGTAAAACATCCCATTATAAGAAATTTTATATTAGTTGAAATTGATGTTATGGCTTTTCTAGTTTGTGAAAAGTAAGGTGTGTGCAAGTTTGAGCTGATTAATAAACTAAAAGGTCCCCCTTTTCGTAAGTTTTAGCTTTTAAATTATGTTCAACAGTTATTACTCAGTATTAATAATTTTGAAATGTGAATTATTCAGAAAGAGCTACACATACAATTGAAGCTTAATAATACTAGAGAACGGATATGCATTAATGCTGCTTGTAACATATAGTAATTAGTGAAGAATATTAAACTTCATCCAAAATAGAAAGATTAATCATCAGATACTCTATTAATTTGATTTAATGATCATGACTGGTTCTTAGGATCTCGTAAGAGAATTTGCATTTTTTTATATTCTGCGGTTTGAAAACAATAAGATGAGATTTTTGTTAGTCTCACACAACGAGCTACCGCTGA